>JANZLD010000236.1:58685821-58704731 GCA_026413575.1 Erythroxylum carthagenense
AGGTGGTCTTCAGTTTCTGGAGAGTTATCACAAAGGGAACATGTATCTCTCAAATCCACATGTCGTTCTTTTAAAATAGCTTTACATGGAATTGTCTTCCTCAATAGTCTCCAGAGAAATAATTTAACCTTACCCGGAATGTGTAGTTGCCAAATTTTCTCCCACGGGAAGCCTGTATCTCGAAACTCGACATTAACTTCCTCCATAGCCAGTCTATATCCTCCATATTAATAATTGAAAAACCTAAAACTTCATTTCATAACATATTCACCCAAATCGTGTTAGCCTTAATTTTCATTTGAAACCAAGTCCCCGTCATTAAGGAGAATCTCATTATAACCATCATTTAAACTTAATGCATTGAATAACATGTTAATACTTTTCCAATCAAGATTATCTTCCAATTCACTCATATTTACAAAACTTCGTTCTTTAAAACCAAACACACTCAATTATTAATATGATTAAGGCACAATGGATCTATTGATTTACTTATTCTATTAAAAGTCTTAGTAAATAAAAAATAAAATTATTGAGAAGTTAAGATAATTATATTTAGCTTAATGATGATAATAATATACCTCGCTTGAAGCTTCAAGTTATATCGAATAAATGTCAGATCAATTAATCTCTTATATTCCAATTTATTCCTTTTTTCAAAACAAATGAATTTAAAAATGCGCTAGTTTCTTTTACACTTAATTATACTTATACATTAATTAAGAATTTGAATTGCAAACATTTGTAATTTTGGAACATCATTTTTGAATATATTTCACTAAGCAATTGTAAGATAATAAAAGTAATATTGTAAATAAAATTAATTAATTAATTTTATACAAGAAATATATAACTTACCCACCAAATTAAATGGTGATTCTTTAGTAACCAAGGCCTTATCTTGTCATGATTCTGGTACAGTTGATTATTATCATGGAAATGCCTGAAGTGCTTCTGAAAATAGCTTGTACAGATAAACATGATGATGTAATACTAACAAGACCTAACAACCATTTATTTTCATTCACATGGTTAGTTCTTCTTAGCTACATTAATCCTTTAATTTCAATATAAAGTAATTCTTTACCTTAAACACTGTCTTTTAATTTCTAGAAGGGTATTTGATTAATTGAAGAACAAAAATCTAAAAATTAAACTAGAAGAAAACAAATGAGAAATAGCCTTTTTTTATGCTACAATTGATGTAGGCAAAAGACTAACATAAAATATGATTCAACAAGCAATGGAGATCATCAAGGGATACGAAGAGAATGAAAAACAATATAAAAAACATTGATATTAAGCAATCCAAAGGATAGGAAATACAGCGAATGACAAGAATAATATATCCCATAACAACAATTCATTGTGAAAATCAAAAGGATCAATTACAACGAGAATGGCGAAAGAGGGAAAAGCTTGATAATAAGGAAAGGGATTTACAAGCTAAAGATTAGTTAATTTTGTGCGGCAACACAAAGAGAAAATAATAAGATACTCATTCTCTTTTCTAAATTTCTTCATTACAAATACTAAAACCCAAACTCTAAAATCAAATCAAAAAAGAGTATACCATTTATTGAGAGGAAGATGATAAGTATGAATTTATAATAAAGTGATTTATAAAATTATATGTTTTGCTATATAGATACTGTTAATAGACACTTGTGTTAGAATCGAGGAAGGCAAACGACTTCTTTTTCATTTTTAAGTTATTGCCTGCATGAATTTGAGAGGTAAATAAATATTTTTCTGTTTTTTTTAACGGGTGTTTGATTGTAAAATAAAAAAGTACTTTTTAATGAATATAATTTTTTTGACAGCCAAAATATAACATTTTAAGAAGTTTAAATTTGGAGCTTATCAGAAAAGTCTCTCAGTTAATCTTTTTGAGTAGATTTTTTACATCAATAAATGATCTTATGCTTTAGTTCCTTTTGTCCTTATGTTTTACACATAATTCTCACAATATTCATAAACTTATACTCATGTTTATCTTGTAAATTTATCTTCTCTGTTACAATAAAATGCATCATTTATTATATATTTAACTCTTTACTCAAATGTAATATTTATTTTGAGATTTATATAATATTATTTGAATTTTTTTATATATTTTAATATTTATTTTTGATATTAGTTTTACTTATGTTATAATCCGTATAAAAGATTTGGTTAGATATATTTTCATTTACGTTTCATATGGCTTAAAATTATATAATAATTAATATATTGTACTTTGTATATTGTTTAATATACCTTAAATAATATTTATATGCATACATAATTTTTATTAAAAAATAAAATATAGCTAAAATTAAAAACACTTTTTATTGTTATGTTGTGAAACAGTCTACTATATGAAGTTTTTTTTAAAAAGTTATTTTTTAAATAACAACCAAACAATCAACTGGCTTTTTAAAAAAGTTTTTCTGATAAAAGATTAAAAAAAAAAGCTCTACTGATAAAAATTCTATTGGTATAAGCCCAACCAAACATAGACTTAGGCCGGAATAGTTTGAAACCCATAATTTTGTTCAAGCCTTACATAATCTTTGAAATTAAGTAATTTCAGGTCATAATTTAAAGAAAATTTTTAAATCCTTAATCATTATTACACTTATAACAACTTCTTCAATTGTAAAATTAATTTAATTTTTAGTGTGTTTACAAAATTTCATTACGTATTATTTAAGATTTTTAAACTTAACATATGCTATAGTTTTTAATACTACATTTATATATTACTTTTCTATAGTGAAGGAAATTGAAGAAATATGTAAATAAAATTTAAATTTATTTCAATTTTCTAATGTTTCTAAAGAAATGCATAAAATTACAAAATTATAAATTTATAGTGATTATTCCAATCAAGAAATTACCTTTGAGATATATTTTGTTTTAGTACTTAATTTCATAACTTATTTAATATGATAGTTGACATGGTTGATTCAAGACTTAAATTTAATAAATATTGATAAATAATTTTTCTTTGATAAATAATCTCAGTTATTTAATAAATTAATAATTGAATAAATAAATAAAAATTTCTTTATTCAAATTACTTAATCTTGGAAGAATAAAGTACATAAAAGGGAAGTAAAAATTTCAATTATAAGGATCTTCAAACTAAGAGAAAATTGACTATCGTGTTATTATTGTCATTTTTGTTTTTTATTGTCCCAAAGTTTGGTGCTTATCAGTTTTCATTATTGTTTCAAAATAAGTTTTCATAGAAGAAGACAAAAATCTTACTCCAACAAAATTCATATTTTATCGGTAAAGTAAAATCCTATCTAGTCAAACAAAAAAAAAATACATAAACTTTAGGGGTTTTTGAGGTTTTTTTTTAAATTCAACAGTGCGATTAAATTTAAATATTTATAAACCTATCATTACGAGCATTAAAGATCTTTAAAAATTACCAAATTTCAAACGACAAAAGATAAAATAATATTTCTTCAAAAAAAAAAAGAAGATAAAATAATAGAAAAGTAGCGTTAAAAGAGAAAAGGAAGTTGGTGACTGCTGAAGTAGGGTCGGAATCTGGAAACCGACGTGTAAGCCGACGCAAAGAGTGGACCACAAAAGAGAGCGTCGAGGCTCAGTATTTAAGAATCGCTCACCTTTGCCACCACTTCAACATTCAACGCCCAACATTAAATCTTTTGTATGAAAAAAAAATATACATCAATCCATCCCTGTTCCTATTCCTATTCCTATTCACATTCCTGTTGTTCGCTTCTTTTCTATGTCGCATATCGAAAGTTGAAGAGAGAATTCCATACTCAAACTGCCCCGATTACAAAGACCCGCGTAGCTTATTCCAATTCTCTACAAACCCTAGAGTAGAAAGAACAATTTTTGCTTCTGTAAGTGTCTACTTTTATCTATGCTTTTAACTTATGTTGCTAGTTGGTTTTGATTTCATTCATTCATTTGATGTTTGTGTTAATGTGTGTGCGGTTTTTGAGTTTCATGTTTAGTACTATCTGGAACCTTTTTTTTTTTCTCTTTAAATTCTTCTGTTTTTGAGTGGGGGCGATTGATAGTAGGTGATAAGGTAGTGAAAAGCAATCAATGACTTGCTTTTTGGACAACCAATGTGTAGTTGAAAGATGGTTTATCTTATGTACAAAATCAGTTCTCAAGCACACAATTTCATGAAATCGGTCTAGTATGGGGTTGTTTATGCTTGTATGAGTCGCATTGTTTTGCTTCATTTTCAGAGTATCAATAAATTTGATGCCTTGACGGTTTTATATGAAGTATACTTCAATATTCTTATATTATAAAGTAAATGAGTCGGTTTGTTTTGGATGCAATGGAAAGAGGATGGATGTTGGAGTTTGGCTTTTAAGTTTAAGATCAAATGGTTGTCTCTGTTAGATGGTTGTCAAATGTTGCTTTGTGCTTTGTTTTAGGCATGGCGATCATTTCACAGGCAGATCCAGCACGTTGTGTTTCCATGGAGATTACACATGGTAAAATCAGACAAAACTTATCCGTCGGCACATTTAATGCTATAGACGTGGTTAAATTGAAGGAGCCACGTGTTAAATTCTTGTCTTTATCATGCAATTCTTCAAAAACACCTCATATTCTGGGCCTAGAAAGATCATTGCTTGGAATCAGGAGAGGTCATCAAGTGATAGTTGCTGCCAGTCCTCCTGAGGAAGCTGTAATTGCTACCGAACCACTAACAAAAGAAGATCTTGTCAAATATCTTGCCTCCGGGTGCAAGGCTAAAGAAAAGTGGAGGTATGATTTCCATTTCTTCACTGTAGATTGATTGGGTTAATATTTTCAGTGCAATTTAGCATACACTTGGATAATAGTGTGTTAGTTTTATTGCTACATTGGTCATTTATCGATTCATCAATTCTACGTGTCATGACAATGCATAGCAGGGGGATAGTTTTTTTTTTTTTTTTATGCTATCTGCTTTTGTGCATTTAAAGGGGCTTTGATACAAATGTTGCGGCAGTTTCTCTCTCCAAAAGATTTCTGATCTGTTATTTATGTACTGACTGAAAGTATTTGTGTATCAATTTTGGTTGTTGTATCTTTTGACAAATATATGCTGTTGGAAGAAATCATACTCCCATGACATATTATAGGGCTGGTTGTTTTTGTGAAATTGTTGTTTGCATAACTATATTGCCTTCTACAAGGGTTTCTGTTTTCATGATTTTGGCAATCTTGCTCTTGAAATTTTGTTTCAATTGATCAGTTAATTTGTCAAAGTTAGCCTTTTGTGCTTGATTCTGGATTTCTGCAAACCTAGTTGTTTGATTGACTTCAGTGAGTGATATTTTGCAGAATAGGTACAGAACATGAGAAGTTTGGTTTTGAATTTGGAACTTTACATCCCATGAAGTATGACCAAATAGCAGAGTTGCTTAATGGTGTTTCTGAGAGATTTGATTGGGGTAAAATAATGGAAGGTGATAAAATTATAGGACTTAAGCAGGTAAATAGTTTTTCATGCTTATCTTCGTTTCTTCAGAAATAGCATCCTTTTACTTGCAAGTGTGCATGTGTTTATACTTATTTCCATTTTGATGTTGCTCTTATGATATACTTTTTTCAACGGTTATTACAGTTGTGCCTTTTGGATTACAGTGACTTTTTCAACTATTGGCTCTTTTAGTTTATGTATGCCTCTAACTAGAGAATAACATTTATTCTAAAATCTTTATGTTGATATGGGCCAGGGAAAGCAAAGCATATCACTAGAGCCTGGTGGTCAGTTTGAGCTGAGTGGTGCACCTCTTGAAACTTTACATCAAACATGTGCAGAGGTCAATTCTCACCTTTATCAGGTAGGAAATCTGCTTCACACATGCTTGAAAAGCTTGTTATGCTGCTTTTTCATCTAGGTGTTTTGTATAATTCTTGTGGTTCTTGTATAATGTTCAAATATGATCAACTTTAATGCCTTTGGCATAGTTGTTTTCTTTGTTCAGTGATAACCTAATACTGCATTCTGGAATTTATACAAAATTAAATGAATATTTATTTGGAAAATTGCCACTGCCAAGAAATTTAGTATTATGGCTTTGTAGCTAACTTCTAGTCCTTCCATAGTGGGTTTGGCATTACTTGCACTAGCATCTCTCTGGAATACATTTTTCTTCCTTCATTGGCAATAGCTTCAAAAAATAGAAAAAAAATCCCTCTTTTCTGCTACCAGTAGTTTCTGCTTCTCCACTCAGCATAGCCAGCTCCTCTTAGGGCAATCATATGTACAGAGACTATTTTCACATAGAAGAATTTGTCATGATGAAAGCTATTATCATGATTTTATTAATAGATCAGTATGCTGCCATCATAAATCATAACATATGTGAACTGAAACATGATCATTCCAATATTATCTTATTTTTCCAACCACCCCCTTTTATGAATTATCCTTGGTTTGATCTTCTTTCAATTACTACTTTTTCTCATGACATCTTGTCTTTTTCACCAGGTGAAAGCTGTTGCAGAGGAGATGGGGATTGGATTTCTAGGAATTGGTTTCCAACCCAAGTGGAGGCTTAAAGACATCCCAGTTATGCCCAAGGTACTAATTAGTTTCCTGTTTCAGCAACATTATCTACTATATGAATGTTAATCATTGTTTCTTTAGAGAGATGCAATAGTTTAGATTGCATGAACTATTAATGCTTCTGCTGGTAAAAGCCCATGGTCAGTTATCTCGATGCTTCCATAAAGCTTGCAAACCAGGGTTCTACACATGCAAGCTACAGCCACAGGAGTTAAGACTTAGAAATTCCTGATTCATTTTCTCTTCACAGAAGAGGTGATGTGTTCTTGGGATGAAGAAGGGATGAAGAGCCTTATAGAAAGTATCACTTGTGATATGCATTTGTGACATATCTGGATCATCCCATGATTTATGTGCTTCCTTGTTTGGTTATTGTATGTATTCAGATCCCTTGCCTGTCACTTGTTCTGTTGTACAATGGCTGAGAAGTTAATAAGCGTCATATTTAGCTCATTCTTTTGGCATCCACAAGGCGGCTATTTTCAAAATCCAAAGCTTTCTAAATTTGAAACTTATAGACTGATCAAATAATTTACACTGAGGCTAAAAGGGTTCTAAAGATCACTCAAACTGTTTCAATGATCTGAATTTCATATAGATTTCCATCTACAACATTTTGTACAAAATTTGATAATTATTATATTTTTGTTAGCCAGTAATATTAGGTCTTCCATTTATATTGAGGGGTTGATCCATTAATTTGAGTCTGTGTGGTAACTATTGAATTATTAACTTAAAAAGTTTTATAGTAGAAAGTAGAAAGTCAAATCAATATAACTTAGAATTGATTTTTGCAAGACTTGTGTTTTCGTTATCAATACTATTTAATGTTTCCTGTTTACAACATTCAGTATCTAGAGGCTATAAGGAAAACTCTTTTTTAGAAATGTCATAATGTGTATTATTACATTATGGAAAACTATTGAAATATTTTCTGTACCTTGGGCTTGGGTTGATGTCATGGATTTGATTAAGAGCAAATGCATACTCAATAGACATGGATAAATTTAATTTGGGTCAGTGGGGGGCAGTTGTTGTGGACTTGTTCAGAGTGCTCATACAATAGCACATACCCTTCAATTAGTCTAGCTTTCTGTCAGTGGGCTGTATCCATCCATGTTTATCCTAGTCTTTATTTGTTAAAAGTTTATCTCTGCATTGACTTGTATTCTGTTTCAGGGAAGATATGATATAATGAGGAATTACATGCCTAAAGTTGGTACACTTGGACTTGATATGATGTTTAGGACATGCACCGTTCAGGTTAGAGGAATGACATTTTTCTATGCCCTTTTAAAGCAAAATATTGTTTATGGGCTAATTAATTTCTCAATATTCCTTTTCTCTATTAAGTGAACAACCATTTTGCTTTCCACATTTGTACCGGCAACTTCTCATTGTCAAAAAATTTACTTTCTGTAGGTTAATCTGGATTTCAGTTCTGAAGCTGACATGATAAGGAAATTTCGTGCTGGTCTTGCTCTACAGCCTGTGAGAAAGAAACAATTTTGCACATTCTTCTTTGATTGAACATCTCTGCCACATCAAATATCTAATGATTGAAAATTGACAGATAGCAACAGCTATATTTGCAAATTCACCTTTCACTGAAGGGAGGCCAAATGGCTATCTGAGCATGAGAAGGTGTCTGCATATTGCCTCTAATTGTGCCTAGCACTATTATTTGTTCTCTGATGTTTATATAAGTGCTCTTCATTGATTAAACAGCCAAATCTGGACTGATACGGATAAAAACCGCACTGGCATGCTTCCTTTTGTATTTGATGATTCGTTTGGGTATGTTCAACTTTTTCTATTTGCAGATTCCTTTTTATTTCTTGACATTGATCATGCTGGTTATTCTTATGCAGGTTTGAACAGTATGTGGATTATGCTCTTGATGTTCCAATGTATTTCGTTTACCGTGAAAAGAAGTATATTGACTGTACTGGACTGTCATTCCGGGTTTCCATCTAACCTTACTAGTCTTGTAATTTAAGACTTTCTTTAATCCGTTTGAAAACCTTTTTCTGTGTTGCATTTTCATTTCAGGAATCTGATTGTGTATTCTTGAGATGAAGCTATTGGCGTTCTAAGAAAATTGATTATCCTCGTTTACTTGCGCAGGACTTTATGGCTGGAAAACTTCCTTGCCTTCCAGGCGAGTTCCCAACCCTTAATGATTGGGAGAATCATTTGACAACAATATTTCCCGAGGTATGCTTCTCCATCAATTTGCTAAAGATAGATGATTTTGGAGTTGCTATGGCTTCTCTAACATTGTTGTATTTTTTTCATTTAGGTGAGGCTGAAGAGATACTTGGAGATGAGGGGTGCTGATGGAGGCCCTTGGAGGAGGTTATGTGCTTTGCCAGCATTTTGGGTAGTTTCCTTGTTCGATGGTGGATTTTATTTTCACTTTATGTGAAATTTGTAGAGAATGGTCAGATTAACTTGTCACTTACTGGTTTATGTATTTATTTTTTAATAATAGTTAATGAAAAAGATTATCCAAAGAAGAATCAAATATGAAGAATATCATAGTTTAGATGTGTTTTGGGTTTTTTCTTTGCCATATTTGCTGTACTCTTATAACATTATAAGTGATGTTAATCTTCCTTTCAAATGTCAGGTTGGATTGTTGTATGATGAGATGTCACTTCAAACTGTTCTAGACATGACAACTGATTGGACTCCAGAGGAAAGACAAACATTGAGGAATACGGTAATTGAAAAACTTATGATGAATTGAATTAACTCTTTCTTATCACAAGGTTGTATGTGCATGATACAACATTTGAAAAAGTAGAATCATCAGAAAGAGAAGTTTGTCTCTTCTCTCTTCATGATAGTCTGGAGTGAAATTCTAAAACCTGAAATGTATAGCAATTCATTATATGTCAGTAGTCTGAGGTGCCATACATATGTTTCTTTATGCCTATCACTGTAATTTAAATTGGGAGATGTGATTAGAACATATTTTTAGTAGGTTCCAAAAATGGGTTTAATGACACCATTTCGCGATGGAATGCTTAGGGACATTGCTGAAGACGTTGTAAAATTGGCTAAGGTAACCTCTAGAATGTTGTGGTTTATCCAGCTTATATAAATAGTTCTCACAGATACACCTATTTGTTGCAGGATGGCTTAGAAAGAAGAGGCTTCAAAGAAGTGGGATTCTTAAAAGAGGTAACCGAGGTTGTTAGAACAGGTAACTGCATATGTATTATGTGCCTTTGCATTCTTTTTTAATTTTCCCTTTTGGAGTTTTTTCCATTTTCTTTCCTAACTAAAGTAAGGTGCAAATCCGAAGATATGAACAAAGTTTTTATTTGTTAGGAGATGCCAATGATCTTTTGTATCTCCAATCATTTTCCTGCTCAATATGCTTTTCAGATTTTGGACCTTTCGTGTCATAGTCTGTCAGTCTTGATTTAGTGTGGTTGTCCTTTGTTATGATGTGTTTGGCTAGAACAGTTATGTTTTCAGACTAAAAGAACAAGACTTGTTTTGGAAGCTGGGTTTATGCTACTCCCAGGAGGAACTTAGAAAGAATGTTTACATAGGAAGAGGCAGTGGAAAGAGTATTATCTCTAACGAAATTGGAGATTTGCTTGTACTTGCATGTTACTGAATAGGTTTTCTCAAGTATTTTGATGTCTACTTGTACGTGCATAGTTGTTAAAGAGCGTCCAGTGACCTTCAGGATTCAACTGCTGCATTAAATTTTCCTCAGTTTTCTAATTTGAAGTTCAGTGGTTGTGATTGTCGATATTCCCATGGCAGGAGTGACACCAGCTGAGAAACTCTTGGAGTTGTACAATGGAAAGTGGGGACAATCTGTAGATCCTGTGTTTGAGGAGCTACTCTACTAGTATTTATTTTTAAGGGTGCCCTTTTTGTGCACAGCGGTCACCAAAAATTTGGTGTCAAATTGGTTTAGCTTTTTGTTGACTGTTTACATTTTGTAATAAATAAAATTTTGGGAATGTACCATTCGTATTATCAGCCTTGTTCTTTTGTTTTTTTGATGAGATGACGCCCGGTTTTCATGAATAACGATGACAATGACGATGCTGCTTTTTGCTTTTTTATGAGCCCAAGTATCAATCTTCATGTTTGGAAAAATTACCATCTTTGCTTGAGAAATTCATCAAGCGTATAGATAATTTCCCATTTCCATGCAACACTTTATCATAAGAACATCACGACAATCAATGTCGATTACACCTGTGAAATTAGAGCCAGAGCCAGAGCCAGAGCCATAGTCCTCATCAATCAACGAAATTTGAAGATCGTAGTATTTTATGAATTGGGCGCGAACGTGGTTCTTCTTGTACATCAATGTAAAGATAAATCCAAAGAACCCCGTCAACAAATAGAATTCCAAGGCCAAATGTTGATAATCAATTCGGTTCAATGGCTTAAACAGCCAACCTGGGCAACATATGCTACTCGTCAGCTATGTCAAAACGTATCCTGTTCTTTCCAATTCAGTAAGTCATTTTGATTTTCTCCCAAGAACTTTTGACCTTAAAAGAGAGGCTGTTAACTATGATACTCAGAGATATCCGTGTTAGATATGAACTAATACAACCAAGAAAACTGGTTTGAAATCCCTAAGCATAATCTATTACTTGCCTGCTACCATCACAGTTACGTAAACTATGAAGCCATTAGGGTTCGTTCCTATTATTCTATAGGCCTTGGGCAATATAAAAAAGGACCCCTATTTTTACCAAAATTTTGACTCTTATAAAAAATAAAAAGAAGCAAAATATGAGCCTTTTATTTTGTTTCTTTTAATTTTTTTGTGAGAGTAAAAATAGGCCTTCTTTTTACTATTTATGAGGATGAGCTCTGGGTGGGTGTCTTGGATGCCCTTGCCCAGATCCGACCTTGGAAGCCAGGTTGAAGACGAAGCCTTATATTCTAATGACGGGAAATATATGGAGTTGTTTTATCATAATTTTTGAATTCCCTAATACGACGTAGTCACAAGCTGATATTTAGCTTACACGCATCAACCTATGTAAGGTCGTAAGGTTTATATTATGTAGCAACTTGACAACCCTAGGCACGTGATGAATTGTCCTTGATTTCTCCCCTCATACTCCCCCTCCTCTTTCCTAACATTATGTCATAACTAATTAATACCTACCAATCAAACTTGTTTCCCTCAATTGCATACAACAACTAGGGATCAGAGCGAATGAGCCTTGGGATTAATTATGGTAGAAGGGAAGTGGGCAGCCAAGTTTTGAAGGATTGAACAAAACTTAAAGCCTTTGTTAGGAACCAAAAACTGTTGGTGCAAAACCAAAGTAGGATCGAGAGGCATGAAAAGAAACTTAGAGAACTAAAAAACATGTTTCACTAGTTCATGTGAACAATGGTAGGAGTCACGAAGCAAGGTTCACATGGGAAGGAGTCCTTGGCACACCCCAATAGGAGTCCCCCAAGGGACGGAACTATACACTACTCCAATGAGGTTCAGTAAGATAAAGTTCCCAATATTTTAGGAAATTGACATAAGAAGTTGAGCATACAAAAGTGAACAGTTCCTCGTGCTGGACTACACATTTATGGAAAAGAAGGTAGGGATTGCTGCAATGCACCTAGAAGGAGAGGCCCAAGAATAGTACAAGCTAGTCACTAGAAGATGAACCTCCAAGGACCAGTAGAGTTGGGAAGAACTGAATGAAGAAATCAAAAAGCGATTTGACCAGGAAGTGTTTGAAGACCCAATGGGCGACTTCAAAGAGCTTTGACAAGAACAGTAGGTATAAAAGTATTGCGCAATATTCAATAGGTAATCCAACAAGCTTGCATTACCTAAAGAATACGTCGTCAAATTCTTCCTAAAAGGATTAAAGCCTAAATCAGAAGTCACTATAAAGCTCCCCAAACCCTGCACGTTGCAACAAACATATTTATGCACTAGGAAATAGGAAGTAGTTTCGACAATCTATGGGACATTACTGCTAGTGATGGGAAACAACTAGATCATTTCTCAAATAAGAACGAGCAACAGTTAGAATTCCAAGGTTGGACCCCTCCAGCTTTAGGTCCCAAAGCCCACATAGAGAGGGAAATAGTATCGACTTTGTAAGTAGCTATGATAAGGAATTGCTCAACCTGACACATCACTCTTTAAAGATTGCAAGCAGTAAGGAATTTGACAATCGAAGGGCTAAAGGACTCTACTTATGATGTAATGAGAGATAAATTCTAAGCCATTGTTGTAGGAAGAAACAATTCCAGTTCTATATATTTAAAGGAGAAGAGGAGATAGAAAAAGTAGAAGAGAACTCCTGAAGAAGAAGAAAAGTTGGGAGAACCTAAAGCTCTTAATGTATCTTTCTATGCGATGATCAGAGGAATCGATAAAGTCTACAGGTAGATAGGTTATCACCCTTAAAGACACTTGTAGATAATGATTGATAACGAAGCACACATAATTTTTTAGAAAAAGTAGTGGGCAGAAGAAATCTCAACTGATTAGAAGAGATTCTGGACATTCATATCAAAGTGGGAGGTACTCAGAATAAGTTGTCATAACAAGTAATAAGGATTTGCATCGTTTACGCATAGGGTGTCACTCATAACGAATGCATTGGTGATTCCTTTAGGAAGTTGCGGCATGGTCCTCAGAGTATAATGGTTAGTGAAGCTTGAAAATATTTTATGCAATTTTAAATCATGAACCAAGAAATTTACCTGACAAGGAAGAGCAGTAATGTTGTTGAGTAAAGAGAAAATGTTGGGATATTGTTGCTTACTATTATCTTTCAAACAAAAACCTTGATAGAGCTTTGTTAACTTTGCAAGAATGTAATATGCAGAAAAGTAAGAAGACAATATTTTTACTTGGTTCGATAGTGTATCATTATCTACATCCAAGGTTCCCACTTTCAGTGGTGAATTTTTCACTAATATGAAGAATAAGGAGAAGAGAAAACTGATATAGAGATAAGTGTATCCTCTACACTTGTAAAGAGCCCTTCCAAACTCTCATAGTATCCACAGGTGTGTACTTTAGCACTCTCTAAGCCTTTTCTCACTCTCTTTTTGCACTCTCTAAGATTGAATACAATGAAAGTAGTAAACTGAAGTTTCTGTAAAATGTGTTGTTTTTTGTCTGATGCTTCTGCTTGTCTTTTTATAGCTGAGGAAGATGAAGACTTTCAGATGTGGCTTGTTTGTATCAGCTCTCCTTCATGTGCCTTCCACGTGAGTCACTTATTCCCTTCTGATATGTTTGTGTTTTGTATCTTTCTCAGCTGCGTTTTGTATCTGCTTCAATTGTAATTAACATGACAGTGTGTTAAAACTTAAGCTGTAAATGACTGTGCTTCGAGTTATGATTTAGACATGTATAATACGATTGAGTTTTGAGTTCTTTTGCTTCAAACATGTGTTTTGTCTTTTGTACCCACGTGTTAGTGACTTAGGCATTAGTCTTCAGCTGATAGATGCTTCGAGAATATTTCTCCCCCTTCTCTTTTCGAAGCCTCTTCAAACATCATCACACATTCACTTCTGTCTTCAATTTTTCTTGTATTTCTGTCAAATTTGAGTGAAGATTGCTGGAGTATTAGTGATTTTCATCACACTTTCCCTTATACTCCATCAATCTTTGCTCAGATGAAAAAATCCTAGAGAGATTTGAAAAACCTGAAATCCTAATCTTCGCCTCTTTAGTGAGATTTGTTGAATCTGTCTTCAGAATTAAGGGGCTTTTATGATATGTAAGTACTCCCTGCAAAAATTAAACTTCTATTATGTTAGTATTTTAGTTCCAAAATTACAAGGATTTTTTTCACCTTTTATTTTCTCCAGATTGAAGGTTCCCTTGGAGATTTGGTCTCTAACGAAATGCAATCGCGCATCTATGTACTTGGATTGTTCATGGAGGAATGGATCTCGACTGAGGTACCATAAGCTTCGACTGTCTGTATATAATACTGTTGTTGTAATTTCTGTGTTAATTTCCTTTAAAATTCTGGATAGCCATGTTAGTTCCTTTACTCCTTCTGTGATTGCATAATACTCTGCCTCTATAGTTGATAAACTTACCACTGATTGTTGTTGTGATTTTCAACTTACTGTGTTTGCTGATAGTGTAAATATATATGCTGAGATTGACTTCCTTGAGTCCTTATCTGTTGAATAATTAGCATCCACATAGCCATATAGAGACAGGTAATTGCATTTGATTAGCTCTATTTTAGAGAAGCATAATCCATAGTTCATTGTTCCAGATATGTATCTGAAAACATTCTTAAGCCCTTGCCAGTGTTCTAAACTTAGATTGGCCATGAACTTACTTAGGATACTAATAGCATAGGCTAGATAAGGCGTTGCGCATAGCATAAGGTATATTAAACTTCCAACACCTACATTATGGGGATAGTGAGCCATAGCCTTCTGTTCTTCTTTAGTATTAGGACATTTGTTAGAAACCATCTGCAAGTGTGATCCTAAGGGTACTGAAGTAGGTTTAGCTTGTTCCATATTGAATTGAGCTAGGATTTTTCTAATGCAATTTTTTTGAATAAGCCAAAGTTTTCCTTCCCTCCTATGTCTGATTATCTGCATTCCTAGAAGCTTCTGAGCTTCTCCTAGGTCTTTCATTTCAAAGTGAGGGCACAAATCAGTCTTAACTTCTTGAATTCTAATAAAGTCCTTCCCTGTAATGATAAGATCATCTATATAGACTAACATAAAAACTGCTTTAGTCATCCTAGATCCTTATAGTATAGGTAGTAATCATATGAACTTCTGATGAAGTTCATACTAGCAGCAACCTTATGGAACTTCTTGTTCCATTGTCTAAGTGCTTGTTTGAGCCCATATAGGGATTTTTGTAATAGGCAAACATAGTCTAGCTTATTTTTATCCTCAAATCTGAGTAGTTGCTTCATATAAATTGTCTCCTCTAGCTTTCCATATAGGAAAGCTGTCTTGACATCCATTTGACGGATTTCTCAGTCATATAGTGTTGCTAGGACTAGTATAAGCCTATTTATCTTGAATTTGACTACAGGAGAGAATATCTCCTTGTAGTCTATTCCTTCCTTTTTTCTAAATCCCTTAGCTACAAGCCTAGCCTAGTAAATTCTAAGTTCTGCTTCTATTACTCCTTCCTTTAATTTGAACAGCCATTTGTTCTCAATTAATTTGGCTTTATAAGGTCTAGGGACTAAAGTTCAAGTCTTATTCTTCATCAATGAAGAGTATTCCTTCTCACAAGCTTCTTTCCATTGTTTTGCATCTTTGCTTCTCATGGCTTCATCATAAGTTTCTGGAGCATTATTTTCTACATTTTCAGCCATGAAGCATGCAAATTCAACCAAATCTAGTTCAGTGTACCTTCTATTAGGGATTCTAAGTCTTGGTTGCCTATCCCTGTAAGTTGATAGTCTTGTAGGTTTTCTTCAGTATCATCTGAAGTTAGGTGTGAAGTTTCTCCTTCATCCTCACCTTCTGCCTCTTCTCTCCTTTCTTTATATTGTGTAGTACCTTCTGTAGATTCCACATTTTCAAATTGTGTAGTCTTACCTTCTTCAGGTTCTGGTGGTACATAAAAAGGGGTTGATTTGTTCAATGACCCTAAATTCTCCTTTATTTCCCTTTGGAGGTCAGAATAGGAGGAATTCTTGTTCAGTAGAGGGAATTCATCTTCCTTGAAGATGACATCTCTGCTTATGATTGTTTTATAGGCTCCCTTTTGGAGTAGTAAGATCTTTTAACCCTTTACACCTTCTGGATATCCTAGGAAAACTCCCTTGATTGCTCTAGGCTTTAATTTTTCCTCTTTCTGATGTGTATAGGCTACACATTTGAAAGTCCTAAGGTGGGTGAGTTTTAGTTTCTTACCACTCCAAATTTCCTGAGGAGTCTTGTAATCATTTGCAGAGATTGGGAGCTTAATAATTAGATAGGCTACTGTCCTAATTGTTTCTCCCCATAATGAATGTGAGCAACTCGAAAAGAGGAGCATGCACCTTGTCTTTTCTTGGAGAGTTCTATTTAACCTTCTAGCTACTCCATTCTGCTGTGGAGTAGCTCTTACTGTTTTATTCCTTAGGATTCCATTCTTACTACAGTATTCTTCAAATTCTTTATTGCAATACTCCAATCTATTATCAATCCTTAGGTATTTTAACTTCTCCCAGTCTGATTTTCCATAAGAGTATACCATCTTATGAAAATCTTTAGTGCTTCATCCTTTCTCTTCATAGGATATACCCAACATTTTCTTGATTTGTCATCAATTATGGACATAAAATATAAATTCCCTCCTATTGTGGGGACTTGACCTAGCCCTCAGAGATCACTGTGAACATACTCCATGATCTCTGTGGCTCTCTAAGCTCCCCTTTGAAATCCTGATCTGTGGTGCTTTCCTAGCACACACGATTCACAAAATTCTAACTTCTGTAACTTTTGTTCAGGAGTTAGACCTTGCCTAGAGAGATGGAACAAGCTTTTATTCCTTGTATGACCCAACTTTGCACGCCATTGCTTGGTTGGTTCATGGCTTCTGGCTTTTGAAATTTAATTTATTTCAGTTGTGCCTATAACATAGTATAGCCCGCCCTTCTCCACTCTTCTAATGATAACTCTTCCATCCCTTAGGATTTCTCCGAGTCCATATTTGGACCTGATATGAAAGCCTTGTTTATCAAACAAGCTTTCAGAAATCAGGTTTCTCCTTATTCCAGACATAAATCTGACATTTGTGAGGGTCCTTCTCTTTCCATCAAACATGTTGATGGAGACACTTCCAATGCCCTTTATCTTTTGCTGCCCAGAATATGCCATTTTAAGCTTGGCAGTGACTGGTTCAAATGTAGTGAACTAGTCCTTATAAGGAGTGACATGTATAGTGCACTCTGAATAAAAAATCCACTCTTTACTAAAGTCCTCACTATCCTCACTGACAGCCAGAATTTCATCTCCACTAGAATCTTCTAGTTTTTCAACATTTCCTAAAACTCCTCTTTCAACTTCCTTATCCCTCTTCTTATTTCTACAATCCCTTGCAAAATGTCCCTCCTTATCACAGTAAAAGCGTTTTCTCCCTTTTCCCTTTTTCTTCTTTTCATCACATTCCTTAGAATGTTTTTCTTTCCCACTTCCCTTCTGCCACTTTCCTTTCTTGCTATTTTTCTTATGAGATTTCTTCTCTACAAACATCACTTCAGCCTCTTTCTTGAAAGCGTTAAATTATACTATTTCTTCCATTAGAGAATCTAACACCCTCTTTATAGTCAGAGATTCTCCACTTGTATGCTTAATTACCTTCTTGAATGCATTAAATTCAAAAGGTAATGCCTTTAGGATTACTATAGCTTGATGCTCCTCAGATATTTTCTCATCTGTAGCTTCTAAACCTTAAACTAGCTTAAAGAAATAGTCTAGGTTATCATCTAAGGAGACAGAAGTGTTCATCTTGTAGTTAGCAAGATTGTGAAGAAGTGTCAACTTGTTAGGAAGACACTTCTTGGCATACAATTCATCAAGCTCGATCTAAAGCTTTTGTGTAGTGTTACAATTTTGCACTTTTCTTATCACTGTTGGTGATAAGTGAATCATTAACTTGCAATGTGCAAGTCTTTGCATCTTTAGCTTCTTTATTGGATCAATTTCTAGATCATACTGATCTTCTATAGCACTATAATATTCATATGATTCAAGAAGAGCTTGCATCTGGAGTTTCCAGATGGTAAAGTCTTCTTTACTAGTAAAAACATCCATTTCCTTGCCTACCATGATTACTGTAGTGTAAAGAATCTTAAAGACTTTTATATACTGACTGTTCTTGATGATTCTTGATGCTTGGGGAGTCCAAGAAATGATCCAGGAAGTCTTGATTGCTCTGACACTACTTTTGTTGGGATATTGTTGGACCCCATTTCTGAAAACCAATATCGGACACGGAAGCATGAGGCTTGGGGCGTGGAGGAAAGACTTGGAAGTTGGAAATTTAGAAGAAAAGTCTTTTGGAAGCAAAGGCGGCCTTCACCACAGCGTATGTTGTTTCGCCGCAGCGAAACCTTTCAGGAAGTTACGCCGCGGCGAGCGAATGAACTTTCGCCGCGACGAGCAAATTGTCTCGTCGCGGCAAAGGCCTTTTTCAAAGGAATTCATAACTTAAAATTTTCAGTCATTTTCATGAAAACAACACAACCCAAAATAAACTCAAAAGGCAAACTTAAACATACACTGAAGCAATCTTTTAAAATCTTATTCTCATGGTAAAATGATTCAATGAAGCTAAAATCGATATCAACCATATCTCATTGATAACCAAAAGAAGAGTTTTACAAAGCTTTAATGGCATTTCAA
>JANZLD010000236.1:58786169-58819329 GCA_026413575.1 Erythroxylum carthagenense
CAATCAACTTTCCAGCAGCCCTTCTTTGTCCCCCTTGTTTTTCATGATGATAAAGAAAATCATTAAAATCTCCCATATAAATCCATGGACACATAATTCCCCTAGCTTTTCTCACAAGGTGCTCCCAGTTTAAGGTCCTTGCCTTCAAATCAGGATCACCATAAACCCAGAAAATCTTCCAGACAACACCATCGTCATTATTGCACACATCCATGATAATAAGATTTTTCCCCTTTTCCACAACCGTTACAGAAACACAAACCTTCCACCACACAGCTAAGCCACCACCAATTCCAACAGGAGGAACATAGACAACTTCAGTCATATGACATCATATCCTAATATGTTCTAATTTTTCTTCCTTATTTTTTGTTTCCATCAAGAAAATAAATGTAGGATCAAACTTCATTTGCATTTCCATCAAATGATGAATCGTCAAGGGAGATCCCACCCCTTGATAATTCCAAGCAAGGCACCTCATTTTCCTCCGGGGACTGTTGTAAGACAGTCACCCAAACCTCCAGTAAGAGCGGGCCCATCTAGACAATGAGACTCCCCCTCAGAAACCCCACCCTTCTTTCCTCTGCCCCTACCCCTACCAGCACCTCTCTTCACTTGACCCTCAATCCTCCCTTCCTTGACCATAATATTCTCCACTTTATTTTCATCACCTTCACCATCCTCAGCAGAGTCAACCACCACCACAGACTGCATAGTAAGATTGGCAATAACATCATCACCCCCACATTGACGATCAGCCCCACCCACATCCTCAGTAGATTTCCCCTCTAGTTCAATTACAGAAGCCACAGGTGGAGATCTATCCATAAGCAACATGGAACTCATACTGTCTTTAAGTGGCACTGGTCTAGCTTTCATCCAAGGCCCAAAAGCTCTCCACATTTCCTCATCAGTCCGAGCAATCTTTTCTCGACGACAATTCCTAGCTTGATGCCCCAAAATACCACAATTATAGCAAAAATCCGATATCTTTTCATACTTCACCTCTGCCCAAATCCGATTCTGGGGACCTCTAGGCACCCAAAAACCAGATACCAACGGTATAGTGATGTCAATCTCAATTTTTAGTCGTAAAAAACTCCTACCCAAGCCCTTCTCCCAAGTATCATCATCCAAGTAATCACTTTACCAAGTCGGTCCCCAATCCTCTGAGCATTATGACGAGTAAGCATTACCAGTGGAAGGTTATGAATTTGAACCCAGAAGCTATAGCATGAAAATTTCACCTCCTGCACAGCTACATCCATTTGCCACCGCTTCAATTCAAAGCAACACCCCATCACCGTCCACGGCCCTGCCTCAAGCGCTGTTGACACCAGCGCAGCACCAGAAAATGATAGAATATACAAATTAGGGTTCAACTCACGAACCTCAGGAAGTTCCTGGACAGTCCACATACTCCACAACACGCCAAAGACGCCCGTCCTGTTCACAACCTTATCAGAGATAAGTTTACCCAAAATCACATATCGCGTCGCAGTAGAAATCAGGTCCCTTTCCACATCCAACTCAATTTCTAACTCAAATCCTGCCATCACAAACCCCCAAAACCAAACCCCAAACTATCTTGAACAAGTGATTCTAGATAGAAGCCCTTCTGAAACCCGCTCCAGAATAGATCAAATCGCAAAACCCCCAAAGAGAGAAATAGCAAAACCTAAGTCACAAATCATATCGCAGTAGAGAACAGATCCCTTTCCACTTCAAAAGCAATGGCTAACACAAACCCCGCCATCACAAAACCCCAAAAACAAACCCCAATCTGCCTTGAACAAGGGATTCTGAAGAGAAGCCCCTCTGAAACCCTTCGCAAGAAGAGAGTTGATCTCAAAACCCCCAAATGAAGGAACAGCAAAACCTAAGACTCAAAACTACGCAACAAAGCACAAATGAAAAATTAAGACTCAGGAGATTGCCCTACACAGATCACGACACAGATACCGAACCAGAATCAAGAAAGAAAGGAAACGAAGAGAAACGATGCAGGACTAAACTCTCAGATCTCGAGAGAGAAACTCTCACATGGAGAGAGAACAACTATATACAACTGACAACATTAAAGTGATAGTTAGAGGAAGAAAATGAAGAGAATGCAGAAAATGAAAATGCAGAAGAAAAAAAAAGGAAGCACAATCGTGACATTCTAGAAGAAATTGAAAAAGCATGATCGTGACTTTTTAAGGAACTAGCGGGTTGAAATCGTGCAAAAATGCACGATCGTGAAATCACAGGACACCTAGGATCTCACGATCGTGCACCTAGCTACCGAAGGAGAGACAGACGTGAACATCCTTCCTTCTTTTGACTATAACTTCTTCTCCTGACCTCCAAATGACATGAGATTTGAACCAACAAACTCGAAACACATTGTTCTACATCTCCACAAAAAAAATTATAGCCATATGAATCCATCTAGGAAGAGATTGAGTGATGAATTTGGGACAAAAATGATGAGGAGTACTGCAATTTTGATAAACTGAATATTGTCACTGAACATGCTTCGGTATTTTGACTATATTTTAATATGTAGGTTTCCAAATAGAATGATTTTGATTTTGATTAAACTAGAGACATACGGCTACAATGTTTAAGAAGAAATTGAATTTGAATTCTGTCCTTAAGGGTCTTAAAATTTAGCTTGTAGTTCAGTTTTGGCTTAGGTTGCAACATTACCAGTGACAGAAATCATGTCTTGTAGTTATCGAATCAACAGTATTAATGTAGGTCGAATTAGACAAAGTTGTCTTCATAAAAGTTGTCGATTATTCTCTTAGCTTTCAATTGGTATAAATTTTGTAATTTTTTGATATTTTAATTGGGAGATATGAATTGTACAACTTGGAGTGCATGATCATGCATTAGCCAAAATTTCGAACATACTCATTCCGAAGTGTTTCGAGTATAATTTTTGAAATACTAAATTAAATTGTATGATCTTAGTGTCATTAGGAACATAATAGATAGGAGAAAAATTTTCTAGAACAAAATGTTCTCAAATTACTCCATTTTCTTAGTCAGAAAGAACATGAAAAGTTGACCTAAAAGTATGTTTCAGGAAAAATTTGAATTGACCGAAATGAGTTATGACTTTTGATTTTAATGGTTTTAGTAAGGTGTAAACCTAAGTACAAATTATACTTAGGTGGGTTTTGGTATATGATTGATGATGTAATGAGAATAATGAAAAGATGCCTATGGTTGTCATGAACATGCATTGTACATATTTCATATACATGAATGCGCATCAATGAATATCTATATGATTGTGAAAAATTGTGATATGTGTATATTGCATGATATAAAGGAGCATTTGGAACGTTAACATCTAGATGTTGCTTAGACTTTGAGAAAATAACTTTAGGAGCAAACTGTGAGTAACCTAGACGGTCTCACTCAATAAATTGTTTGTGTTAGATTATGTTTTGAATCATTTTATGAAGGTGATTTGATTGTGTTGATTCTGGACACTGAAGGTCCGAGACTTGCGATGCATGAATGTGATATTAAAGTACTACTTGTATGTAAATGTGAAGAAATAAATGTTACACAACAATTTTGTTGAATGCCGAACCAAGTCCGACGATAAATGTGTTCTGAGTGTGAATGTGAAATAATGTGATTGAGTAAGAATGTGATAATATGAAGCATTCCATTACATGAATGGACGAAAGATAAAGGTGGTTTTGAGTGGAGATGCTGGTGAAAAGAGCTTAAAGCTTAGATTGTGATAATAGCCTCTGGCTCAGTTGTGATTGTACCCGATATTCACTAAGGGATATAGGATATTATGTGATATAGCTCGGTATCCACTAAAGGATATGGGCTACTAAAAAGACACTCGATTACAACAGTAATAATAACTGAAAGTGAGTCTCACGAATAGTACATATACATTTTAATACATGTGTTTGACTGATTATAACGTACTGTTGGTTTGTTCTTAATGAGAGAGTGACAAGAGATGGTTCCATGCAAAATGCAAAGATGTGAATTATATATTACGTTTGTTAATGTGTTGCATGAATTGAGTAAACCATCGATGATGGTTACCTCAATAAGTTCGCGAAACTAACCAAAAATTGCAATGTTGATTTTTCAGGATTGAGAAAGGATTTTAGCTACTGAGAGATTATACAAGAAGCACAATTCTTGTATTTTTGTGATGAAGGATTTAGTTAGACATTTTGAACAATTCCTGCTTTATGTAGCATATTTTGTATTAGGTTTGGATAATGTATACATTCGGATGATCTTGTAAAAGGCTACATTATATAATTGGTTTTTATGAAATGAAAAGAGGAATTTTAGTTGGTTTTTAAATATTGTGTTCTTCTTATGATGACATATAAGAGATAATAAATGATGATGCTATGTTTTAGTGAAGGTTATGAATGCTTTAGCGTGTCATTATTATAGGGTAGGTACTGGAATATCCTCCGAGTGTTCGGTTACATACTTTATGGTAACGGTGTGCTACAAGGATAAAGCGAGCAATCAAGAAATAAGGGAAAGCACGGGGACGGACTCCTTGGGAACATGCATGGGCATCTAAACACTATATCTATTCCTGCAATGCACCTCGTTATTGAAAGTTTCTAGAGGGTGGATTGGGAGAATAATGTATGCATAAAGATCAATCTAAACCCTTCCAAAATAAGCAAGGATATATAAGGTCAGCTGAAGTTAAGTCATTTTTCCCTTAACTATGTTGTTTCATGTTATGGTTATGTAAGTGAGGAATTTTGCATGTTTGCTAAGTTGTGGCACTAGATCGTTATATACTGGAAAATTTTTTAATGATTTGTCCTTGATTATTCCTTAATGCATTCTTTAAATTTTCAAGAAAAATCTTTACCTTATTCTTGGTCAAATAATTTAGTTTCATTAAATTATCATTACATATTATTGTTCAATTGAAATCAATCAAGACTCTTTATTAAATGGTAAAATGCTTTTTATGAATTCAATAATAGCCAGTTCACCCACTCTTAGGTACCACTCGAGACTAAATATTAAAGATAACAATATTTATTATTTTATTTTATTTTATTTTATTAACAATATTATATATATAATTTGTTAATAATATATTCATTATTTTATTTATTTATATAGATATTTGATAAATAATTTGCTTATTTTCACTGTTAGTGAATGAAATATTTTAAAAATATTATTTTATCATATTTATATTTCATTACTTATATCAAAAGGTGTTAATAAATTTTAATATATAATATTAAATTATATTGTTAATTTTAGTAATATATTTATTTACCACATTTCAGTAAAAAATAATTATTAGATATATTATTAATTATTAAAAATAAGATAGGTAATATTCATTAATTATTAGTAAATGAAATAACATTAAATATTAGATATTATTATACTATTTAATATACATAATACATGTAAATATGATAAAAATAAATCTTTAAATAACTAAAAACAAATCCAGTTATTATTAATTACATATAGAAGTAAACTACAAATCAAATTGGCAATTAATCATAGTATTTATTAATATCAATATATAATAAAATTAATATTTTAATAAAAGGCTTAATTTAATATCATATTAAATTTATTATTATATTATTAAATAAAAATAATTAGTTTAATATTATATTAAACTAATAAATATGTTTATAAATTTTAATAAAATATTAATATTAATATATTTTAATATAAATAATGATTTATAAATATGACAGATTAATAAATCATTCTTTTTTCACTTATACGATATTTTAGGTCTTAATTATTCCCTTGCAATGATCGTCTGCTTAAAGCATCAAGTGTCTAGAAAAAATTATCAGGTTTATTAATCAATGATACAACTACTAATTTTGAAGTGTTTACAGAAAACAAATTTAATTCTGAAAAGGAGGTCAAATTTCAATACAATTGATAAAAAGTATAAAAAAAAATTGATGTAACTTTGGATAACTATTATATAATGAAGTACAATTGCCAATTATGAATTTGGAACGGTAAAAAGAATTACCATAATAAACAGTACCGTATGATCGTTTAATAATTATTGCTAATTAAATAATAATTAATTTTTTAAATTTAATTAAAATTAAGAATATGTATGTATTATTTAGTTAATTACGATCATATTTTACAAAATATAAAAATTGAATTTTTGCCCTTTATATATTTATATACATAGATGATTATATGACTTCAGTTTGGCATCCATCAAAGTGATCTTCGTAAGTTCTTGGTTCATATGAGCTATAGTTATTTGTTTTCGCGTAACACTTGGCCTTCATTTTGTCACCTTTCCACCTTGTTGTACATGACTTGCCCATGTGGCTGCCAACAACTGCCATGTTTTCTTTTTTTTTTCCATGTTTGCGTCGTCTTATCTGCTACAGATTTTATCTACATCCTACTTTTTCCCATTATTTGATGCTTTCCCATGAAGCTTAAAAATAAACGCGGAAAATAAGAGAGAAGAGGACAAAACTGAGGTGAAATGAGTGCCATTGCATCAATCTGTAGAGATACGCTTGCTTTTGTGTATAGTCCATTCGTGTTGTGTGTTGCTGTGGAGTGAACAGTATAACGTAATGGGTCGAGATTGTGATGGGCACTCACCATTTCTATAATCGTCTCTCTCTCAAGTAGGTCTTGAATGACATGAAAATGACATTCTAACAACAATCTTTGCAGAAGCTGATATCATCTCACCTTCTGCAGTCACCTTTTATATGTTTTTATATAAAGCAGAATCTTCGAGAGATAGTAGCCAAGAGAATGTATCCTTGACGAGTTATGTTTAGCATGCAATTTCAGTTATGATGTCTATGTCCAACATGCCATTTGTGTGTTTAGATTACTGAAGAGTTACACCTTTACCTTGGAACTGTGAAATAGAATGGTTTTTAATGGTGGGATAGATTTAGTTTCTGAAAAGGGCATTGTTGGATTGGAAAAAAGAAATGGTGTTTTGTAGTTGAGCGAAATTGAAATTTTCTAAGATCCTGAAAGAGACAGAGACCAAGTAGCCAACTAGTCCTTGTAGGGATGGTGTGAGGAGGGCCTAAAAAATAACACTTATTTAACAAGAGACAGGCTGACATTTAAATTTCATGGGCCACCAATACCAATAATTGAATCTTACTCTTCATTATATATCACTAATTGGGCACCTAATTTGATCCATGCACCACAAATGCATCCAATTATTCACATTTTTAAGGTCTAACCACCTTGTCTTTCACCCACGACCAGAGGACAGCCCTCATCTACACAATGATTTTCACTTACACAACTATATATCTATTTCTATCAGATTTCCTTTTTTTCAGTTAAATTATACAATTTCATGATTCTGAACAAAAACCAAAAAAATTTTAAACATTATTTCTTCTATCTATTTATTTGTTACTCATTATTTATTCAAGCTGCCCTTGGTGATAAAAGTGGTTAAGTCATAGTTGATTAGCATGATCCATGTAATTTAGTAGTGTCCAAATTAAGCATGTAATCTAATAAAAAATCTCATCTTGAGTGAGGCAAGTCTAAAATGGAGGATGATTAAGGATTCATATAGAAGCAAACGATCACAAAACATAATTGGCAATCCTGGAAATCTAAAATTGACAGATGGAGAATCATGTTAGAGGTTGGGGTTGGTATATTAGGACTGATCGGGGCCAGAAAAGCTGAGATTGTCTTCTTTGAAATCCAGCTCACATACTTCCCTTCGACTTTGACATTACTCCCTCCTTAAAAAGACACATCATGTTCACATAAAATATCCTGTTATATCTTACTCCTACAAAAAGGACTAAGGCCACTACCATTTTTCTTCAGCGCCTCATCACTCTAGTCCTTCGCATTTTTCTGTATAGCTTACTTGATCGATCAACTCTTGTTCCAGATACCATTTTAGCAAGTTTTTATCCCACATCAGAATGAGAGAAATTCTCCATATCCAAGCCGGTCAATGTGGCAACCAAATTGGTAGCAAGTTTTGGGAGGTTGTATGTGACGAACATGGAATTGATGCTGCTGGGAACTACACTGGACACTCTCGTGTCCAACTTGAGAGGGTTAATGTTTACTACAATGAGGCTAGCGGTGGACGTTATGTGCCACGGGCTGTTCTAATGGACCTTGAGCCAGGGACAATGGACAGCTTGAGGACTGGTCCTTATGGGAAGATATTTAGGCCTGACAATTTTGTGTTTGGGCAAAATGGAGCTGGGAATAACTGGGCTAAGGGCCACTATACTGAAGGAGCTGAATTGATCGACTCTGTTCTTGATGTTGTCCGCAAAGAGGCTGAAAATTGTGATTGCTTGCAAGGTCTATAGTCCATTCGTTGATCTGTGTTTTATCATTTCATGGTATTACAAATGGTTAGATTATTTTTCTTATGGTCTTTTCAGGCTTCCAGATATGCCATTCACTGGGAGGTGGAACAGGGTCAGGAATGGGGACTCTGCTGATATCAAAAATCAGGGAAGAGTATCCCGATAGGATGATGCTAACATTCTCGGTGTTTCCTTCTCCTAAGGTTTCTGATACAGTTGTTGAACCCTACAATGCCACTCTGTCTGTGCACCAGCTTGTTGAAAATGCTGATGAGTGCATGGTTCTTGACAACGAGGCTCTATATGACATCTGTTTTAGGACTCTAAAGCTCACCAATCCAAGTTGTAAGTACACATACAAACTACCTTCAAATGTTTCAACACTAGACAAGAGGAGATGTCCAGATGTCGTGTCATTTATAATTAATATAAGCCATTTTTATGTCTAATGTTTCTTTGTGCATGTATTGATTTTACTGTAGTTGGTGACCTTAACCATTTGATCTCAACAACCATGAGTGGAGTCACCTGTTGCCTCCGCTTCCCCGGACAGCTCAACTCCGACCTCCGGAAGTTAGCTGTGAATTTAATCCCCTTCCCACGTCTCCACTTCTTCATGGTTGGTTTTGCGCCATTGACCTCGCGTGGCTCCCAACAATACCGTGCTCTAACAATCCCTGAACTCACTCAACAAATGTGGGATGCTAAGAACATGATGTGTGCAGCCGACCCACGACATGGCAGGTACTTGACGGCCTCAGCCATGTTCAGGGGCAAGATGAGCACCAAGGAAGTTGATGAGCAGATGATAAATGTACAGAACAAGAATTCCTCCTATTTTGTGGAGTGGATTCCTAATAACGTCAAGTCAAGTGTGTGTGACATACCACCAACTGGGTTATCGATGTCATCAACGTTCATGGGAAATTCTACATCCATCCAAGAAATGTTCAGAAGGGTATCAGAGCAATTCACGGTGATGTTCAGGAGGAAGGCGTTTTTGCATTGGTATACAGGTGAAGGGATGGATGAAATGGAGTTTACAGAGGCAGAAAGTAACATGAATGACTTGGTTTCAGAGTACCAACAATACCAAGATGCTGTTGCTGATACTGAGGAGTACGAAAATGAGGAAGCTGTGCAGAACTGAGAAGATTTATGTGAACATATCTTTATATTTTTCTTCTCCTTGCCTGGTTTTTATTTCACTGGAGCCTAATATATTTATAGATTCATGTTTGCTTGCTGTTTGATGATGATCAACAATAAGGCCTATGTTTTCTGGTATGTATGTTGCTGCTTTGGTCATCCTGCAAAGCAATTGTTGTGAAGCTGTGAAATTTTGATATATAAATGCATCTGAGAACGATTGCAGTTGCATACTTAGTTTACATAACCAAATTTAAATGCCTTTATTATCCTTAAAAAAGCGTTTTGATTGTGGAGAAATGCTACATTTCTGCTTGACAAGCTAAGCCGCCATATTATTTGGTTTCAATTCCAATTTTGCCAGAGTGATTTAGCATTTTCACTTCCAAGCTCAATCTCCCAGTTTTCCTGGCCGACCTAGCAAGGAAATCTCAACTTTTCTGCATTAACAGCAGGTCATTGGATTCAATTACTACAGGGGTTAATAAAAGCTGCTTATACAACTGCAGGATCTTGTAGTGTACTAAATGCTTCATTCATGATCACAAGTTCAGTCAAAACTTTCCTTCTTCTGGAAAGAAATTGTGTTTGATTAAAAAACCACAAAAGCAGCATAGAAAAGGAACTCCACCTAAAGCTGCAGCAGCCGCAACCAATAGGACAGAGTACATTAAATTACAAGGCTCGCATAAGACTATTTCACCCTCTACAATCAAATTTTTAACAGCAGTTGGAACCCCTCTACAAACATTTAATTCGTCCAAAGAGTGTCTTAATTATTCCCACAAAGGTGGTTGTATTTGAAAGATCAGCAAAGCGAAGTAAAGAAAGAATGTTTGTATGCGCACACAAGTTATCCAATAAAGCAGAGTGACGACAATCATCCCACAATGTCATGAACGAATTTTTTAAGATTACCGACTCATCATGCAGATTGATCATTGCAGCTCATTCCCTGTGCTCAAGAAATCTTGGATCCTGCCTGAAAATTAAGCTCAGTTTGGCGAGGCAAGTCACATCTGGAGGGAAAGGTGCCCAAGAAAACAATTATTTTGAAGTTCATCCATCAATTATCACAAATTGGTACTCCTTTTACTTTCCAGGGTCGATCCCTCTTTTAAAGCTGCTTGTGCCTCGCTCTCCCTTCCTAATGCAAAAAGAGATACAGCTTGCAAATAAGATGCAATGTCCCAAAGTGGTGATATGGCTTGTGCTTGTAGTGCATCATTTAGCGCTTCTTGTGGCATGTCACTCATGATGTAAGAGAGACTTCGGCGAGCAAAAACAGTTGGAGATACCATTGTTCCAACATCTATGAACTGTAAATATAAATCAGTTGTCAGCTGAACTTGGAACATTCCAAAAATTTAACAATCAGATCTTTCAAGAGGGGCAGAAATTTGGTAATCCACTGAAAAGGGTGTTTGACATAGAGATTTGGAAAACCTTTTGAATTTTGACACTAAGCTCAATTTCAGATAGACTTCAGATCACATTCTTACCCAAACTTTGCTTCCCCACACATGGAATAACTTATCCAAATCAGAAATATGGATGCCGATCAAACCTGGGAGTAGCACTCAATGGCAGCCCTTAAATCTTTATGACGAAAAGCAATATCTCCCTTCTTCTTTGAATTTAACGTTTCTTGCATCTGATTCGTCCACATCTGAAATGAGAGCTGATACAGAGGAAACAGGAGTGAGTAGAGTCACATTCTTGCTACTGAAATGGCTATGGAGGAGATGCAATGTCAGGGTGAATGTCTGACAAGAACAGACAACAACACAATTTCTTAAATTAAGTTGCCCATAAGCAAGGAAGCAGTAACAAAAATCACACAACCTAGGGGATCATATAAAGTACAAAACCTATGAATGATTTGCCCATCTGGAACCAAAGAATTTACAAGCTTTTGCATATGGACGAATAAAGCAGTCCCTCAAAATCAAGGCAATAAATGAAGTAATAAATTAAGCAGTTCATGCTATCATTATACAATTTAAAAAGTTTATTAGCTAGAATGCTTGATGCCATGCAGGCACCAGATACCAACTTACATGTTGAATCCAGGAAATTCAGGACATGTAAAACAACTAACTGAAATATCATATACAAACCTCAGTAGCTGCACCCTCATCATCTTTGTATCCAATCTTTTCCAATATCTCATGTATAGCAGTCAAATCCATTCTGAAGCAAGCTTCACCAATTGGCGACAGAGGTACAGCTTCAGCAACATCTGGTATACCCATCAATACATGAGAAGGAACCTGCAAAAATAATTAGTTAATTCATATCCATCACTGGATAAGAGTACCTCAAAGTCACACAAACAACTGTGACTGGCAGAAGAGCCTTAAAATTAAGGTTTACTAGGATCTAATTGAGCAAGACCTTAACGAAAATAAGAGGCAGACTTCGTATCAAAGCCATTGACAACAAACCTCAGTATCCTTTTGCAGAGGAATCAAAGCAGAAACCAATGACTTTGGATTTGGTCGCTCTCGGGGTTCATACTGTAAACATCTAGAAGCTAACCTCACCAACTCAGTCCCATCATCATTTGTAAATTGGCCTTCCAAGCATGAATCTGTCAACATTTGAATGTTCCGGTCACGTATTAAGTCCAGTGCCTGAAAAAGAAAACAAAGAAAGAAAGCAGTTGAACAACAGAAGTTGGTTGGAACCATCAGAAAAAATTGTAGGACAGAGAACCTTCAAGGAATTCATGCCATCATTATCTTTGTGAAATGAGAATTAGTGTTCTTCTGTATCTAAGATGCATAAATGCTGAATAGTAAATTCTCAGTTGCCATTACATTTCAATAACTCATGACTCTTTCCTTTCTTCCTATCTGTTAAGGTCGGTCACATTACTGTAAACCAAAACATTTATTAGTGTCCACCAGCCCACTATAAACCCAAGAGAGGAAGAAAAAGGAAATCTCTCAAAATAGGTTTCAGTAAGTTGTTTATGAGATATTAAAAGTGCCAACAGAACCCATAACATAAACTACTCTCATGCACTACACAAAAGAATAGATTATGGCAACTTCATCAAGTTAACAGCTGATCAAATACATGATAAGATACAGAAACTCATATTTAAGTTAATGTAACATGCAAAAGTAGTAGGAAGTTGACAATGGTTATGTACTTAGAAACAAACAATAACAATCAGTTCCTAGGAATTATCTACAGAAGTTCAAGATCAGCAGGACTATCATACACATAACTTGCATAAGAGGTTCTTTTTAGATGCCATACTGCGGTCAAAATTTATTCCTGTGTAACTCTTTTGGCGATTTAAGTGCTAAAAAGAGTTTTTTAGGCCATATCTCTGTAGGCCTGTGGGGAAATTCAAAATTTTCAAAATGAAGCAAAGTCAGAGGGCATATTTCCTTTATACTTTTTTGGCCATCTAAATAATATGCAACATATATGTTTATAAGAGAACAATAGAAAAGGTAATCCACAGTATCACCAGCCATTATTTCATAGTTATCTGAAAATATAATAAAACCACAAAAGAAAATGGAGGAACACTGTTGACAGGAAGCTCACATTCCCTTGTATCATGGTTTACAAGTTTCAAATTTTAATTCACTATGATAATATTCAACTTTGAACAAAAACAAAATCAGAAGCTTAGATATTATTGATTCAAAATAACCCTCCAAGCTGAAGACTTACATGGCTAGGAGGAATGTGTTTTCCACTGAGCAGGTCAAGTAAAAGGGTCCCAAAGCTATAAATTACACTTTCTGGAGTTACCCTGCCTACAGTTTAAAAGAACATGTAAACATAAAATAACATAGAGAGGATAATGACATGAAACTTAGAACGATATTGCATGAAAACATGTCATATTAATAAGCTAATTCTTACTGCTGAAACTATCAACTTTCTAACTCAAGATTCACAAAGGCATAAAACCTCTAATAACCAATGAAATACAAGAGGACAATGATCAGAATTATTCTCCTTTTCCTGTGATTTTATCGAAAACAGCCTCTCTACTAGTTACTAGAAGGCTGCAAATTTCTGGAACTCCCCAGACTTGACGTCTCAGCAAAATTTCCACAGAGATGTTTTTGTTGTAGTATTATGATTCGGATTAGTCAGAAACGTTTAACAAGCTTCACAAAATAAGTACCTGTTCTCAGATACTCAGGGGGCGTAAACGCCAAATTTGTACTGTAACTTTTTCCATCCCTACTGTTCTTCATCAGACCAAAGCAAGAAAGTCTGGGATTTCCCTCCTAGGAAATAAACAATGGAAGTTTTATATGCTAAATTCAATTTATAGAAAGAAGTGAGAAATCTTGTCAAAACATTGCATACTTCATCAAAAACAATCCTATACGCATTTAGATCATGGTACAATGCACGCCCTTTGCCGGTACAATATTCTAGGGCCTGTGCAAGATGCAGGGCCACTCTAAGCCGCATTGCCCATTTCATCGGTTGTGCTTCCCCTGTTGAAGTCAACAGACCAAAAAGGAGACATGAGAGGAAACTACAAATATAGACTACAGAAATGATGTACCCATGTATCAATCACAATACAATTACTGCCTAACTCCAGGGAATCTTAACCTAAAAATTACATGCTGCATTCACTACATAATCTGCCATGTACTGGAATTGGAGAATGCATAATTTCAATAGAATTAATACTTAGTAGATGTAATTGCATACTGAACAGGAAAATGAACTACTGGAACTTGACAATTTTTCGGTTATCGTCCTAATCATGAAATTCACAAGTTGTAAACAAAAAACAACATTAGAGCTCGGGTAAGTAAATGAACATACAATGAAATAAGTGTTTTGCTAATGTGTCATTGGGCATAAATTCTGCAACAAGTAATCTATCGTCCCCTTCACAGCAACAACCAAGTAAATTTGACAACCGTTGGTTCCGCAGCTGTCCGACAACTCTTGCTTCTTCCTAGGATGTAGAAGATAGCTCAGATTATGTAATATAGTAAAGGTTGATAGAAAGATTACCATGATGGCAACTAAATTCATTAAGTTAAATGATAAGGCAAATAGTGTGCTTCACTGCTAACCAGAAACTGCCTTGCATCAGGCCAAGCTGATCTATTAAAGCGTTTCACTGCAATCCTCCTTTGATTCTCAAGCTTCCCCTTATAAACCACATTCGGAGCTTTTTCTCCATGTTCAGAGACTATATTCTCGACAGCAAAGCCTGAGGTAGCCATCTTGAGTGTCTCAATTGAGTATTCACGGAATGTAGGCAAATCATCAAGTTCACTCTTATCCTCATTTTCTATAAAGAGAAGTCATTTCAATTGTCACAACAACATAGATGCACTAACCAAGGAAAAACAAATCATGCATTTCACTTACCCTCATTAACTACCTCAGGAGCTGCTCCGTTATATTGAGGATCCCAACAACATGAAGACAGCTTCGAGCACTCACAACCCATTTCACTACTAGGAATTTGACGCCAAAATTCTCCAACTGCTGTTCAATACCCTCCAGTTGAATCACTCCATCGAACTTCACAAGGAAACCCCCTTCTCAAGTCAAACAACACATTATTGACAACAAAGCAACGATCCTTCCAGAAACCAACATACAGAACTAATCCAATAGACCTGCGACCATAAGAAGTCAAATCAAAATACAAAAAATTGTCCAAAAACCATCAAATTAACCCCAAAAAAACCCACAAAAAACAGCACCAAACAAAGAATGTTACAGGTCACATCACCAGTTCCCTTTTCACAAAAATAAACCACAAGTGGACAACTCCCATCTCTCAGGAATAAAACTTGTCCATTTCTGTACACAAATCTACAAACCCAACAAAACCCACTTTCTATTTCGCTATGATCTCCAAGTTCCAACTTACAAAACACGACTAGAAACCAAGTTGAAAATCACCTTAGCAGCGAATTTCCACCAAAAGTCAACCCACTTCAGGGAACCAGTCAACCAAACTCTCTGAATACAAACAGACAAACTCTCTTCCTTGAAGGTACAGACTTCCACCAAACAAAAGCGGTATAAACGAAGAAAAGAACCAATACAAATATGTGCATACACGTAAACCATAGCTAAAGAGAGATAGACAGAACCTGAAAAGTGGAATCAGCAGCAAATCTCTTGTTGTATGGACTTGGGCAGAAGAGAAAATGGGAAGCTGAAAAGTGAGTAGCTGGAATTTGGCTTTTTGGTTTTCAGAAAGTGCTTTTAGGAGCTGTGAATCTGAGACTGATAGATCAACTTTTCTTCTTTCCTTTTCGTTCCTGTTTGAGAGACAGAGATTAAGAATGTTTTGGGAGACTTTGGGTTATAAAACAATTAAAGAAAAGAAAAGAATTTCATGTAAACCTTAAACTATGTATGTATTTGTCTGTCTTTGAATTGAGGCCTTCATTTTCATGAATTTCCACCGACATCAACCTTCCTTTTCATTTGTTTAGCAATTGCATTCTACAACATTCAACCCTCCGGCTCGGCTCCTACTTCTAATTTGTATCATAATAATAATATACATTTCTTATTCAAGTAAACGCCAATTTACTTTTTAGAGATAAAATATTATTTATACTAACTCAAAATTTTATGAATATATATTAAATTTAAAAAATTAAGGACTTTTTATTTTATTATCGTTTTTAGTTTTTAGATTTAATAAAAGATATATTTAACTAAGTTCATAACATATACAAACTATATCTTTTAGTTTGCTGATGAGATTTTATTGTTAGCTAATATATCATATTTGATCATTTAATATTAATTATTAATTACCAATTTAGTTATTTAATTTATTTTTATAATCAATTTAACATTGAAAATAAAAATAATATTCTAAATTTTGATAAGTTATTTAACATATAAATTTAAATTTGAAATGTGATTAAATATATATTATTTAAATATTTTATCAAAAGTAATTAAACTGTTTTAATTATTAATATAATAATAATGAAATATTAGTTTAAAACGATATTTTAAATTGTTTTACTTATTTACTTAAATATTCTATAAGATATTAAAATAAGAATTAATTAATTATTATGAGTAATTAAATTATATCTATTTTAATATTAACAACTAAATATTAATATAGATATTTAGTTTTTATGTTCTATTTAGAAATTTTATATTAGATTCTAATGAACTTATATACCAGTTTTTTTTTATAAATTGATATTGTTAGATTATGTCCAATAAAAATACTATTGCCACCTAAGCTAGTCGGCTCTCCATAGCATCTTTACACATACATCTATAAATTGTAACATTATGCGAAAGAGAAAAGGGCTAACAAAAACTAACCTACGGCAACTACTAAATACAAAATCATTATGACCTTAAGAGTAGATTTAGCCAATAAGACAACTTAGAAGAGGGGTCTGAGTTTGGACTTGGAGGAGCCCTTTTGAATGATCTTGAGCACGTTAACATATCCAATAGGTATAACAGAACACGCTACAGACGTGTACAAAACCACTTTAATTTCTTGATATCAAGAACTATTTTAAAGCATTGATGACAAGTCTACAATTATAGCTTGCCTCAATTTGACCGCGTCATTTCCCAGATTTTAAAATATATTATATACTTCGGTGGTAAAAAGGCATCAACCACAGCTGTCAAAAAAAACAAGTGCGATGGAAGAAAAGTAAAGCTTCAGGGGTCGTTTGAAAAAATGTACCCCTTGAATTGCAGACATTTTAAAAGCTAAGAGACTGTTTCTTTCAATTTTGGAAGGTAAATAAACACTTTTTTTAACTCCAAACGAACAAAATCTAAAAGCTATTTTTCTACTGCAAAAGCTGTTTTACTCTAGGCAAAGCCAAATCCAAACGAACAAAATCAAATACACTCAATTAAGAAACGACTGCCAAAACTTACATTCTAAACCAAATATAGCGATATCAACACCTTACAAAAATTGCAGATATCCGCTTTTCAACATGGTCGAAGAACTTGCAGATATCCTGCTGTATGCGCTCAAGTTCTATACTGATGGCTAAAATTTTAAGAATAACCAAGTTGTATACTGATAGCTAATTAACAGTAACATTACACAAAATATATTATTGCCCTACAAAACATTTAAGCTAACACCTCTGCAAGGCTTTGGAGGAACAACCTTGTGAGTTTGGGAACTATGATTTACTCTTTTTGTTGGATTTGGAGCCATGATGTTCTTTATTTCTCTTTTTCCCAATCTTGTTCTCCTGATGCTTTCCATGTTTCTCACCTTTATTTCCACTAGATTTGACACTAATAACACCCCCAGAGGCTATCTTTCCACCACTTGGCAAAGCACTCTCAAACTCGGATTCTTTGTCAACAATGGCATACTGCTGAAGAAAGTCAGGACTCAACAAGCCGTCTGTTTCGGTTTTCATTCCAGCCTAGTCATTTGAGCATTGTCAGATATACAGAAGGTTCAACACTGAAACAGAAGATAAGGCTTTAAACGCATAAACCTTACCTCAACTTGCTTTGCTGCTTCATTGAGATCTTCATCCACCGAGATACTATGTGGCTCCAGCACTCTCTGAATTATTAAAAAACAACTAATTTAACAAATCTTCAATGGAAAAAATGCGATGAAACATATCCATCCCCCTAATGTTCCTTAAGGAGAGGTAGCAAGAAAGCCCAAACATATTAATGAGTGACTGCAGGGTATACGTTATTGCCTTGGATGTTTGAATTACTGAGCATTTCCTACTTAACTCGGGTTCAATTTATTTTTCTTGTTGCATTCTAACTAGGGGATAAGGATGAAGGTAATGATTATGAAAATGCACCAGAATTCCTCACAGAAACAGATATAATATAAAACAAAATATAGGGACAATTTTACATGCAGTAGGTACCTTTGAATGTCTCCCTACTAAATATCTGTAAATATCTGTGCTTAAATGCCATATTACTTCTGCACCATTTAATTACAAACATCAACCTTCATGTCTTGGAGGCTAACAGGAAAGCAACCTTAGCAACTTAATCCTCTCAAGTATACAACATTATTTCCCTTTTCTTTTTAATGCCACCATAACAAAGCACCCAAGCCGACAACCAGACAGAAAATTGGCAATTGGCATTCCATTGAACATTGAACATTGAACATTGAAGCCTCTGTTTCAAAATTTGGAATCTAAAACACATTATCCAATTCATGATGCTTGATCACAGCTATTAGATAGTCATTCCCTAGCTACATAGCTTCAATTCTTGCACACGAAATCAGGTTTTCTAGCAACTTACCTCTTTTATTCGCGGCATAGATGATTGAATCTCGTTAGATGCAATGCCATTAATATATCTGTGGAATTTTTTCATAACCTTGATGAAAAGTGACAAAATCTGTGTCCTTTCCAGTTTCATTTGCTCCTGGAATAACAGCATAAAAATCAACACTGAGATGCTTAGCAAGCCAAGAAAAGCAAACAGCAGAATCAATAAGGTCCACCGACAATACTACATATATATTGTATATATAAAAGCAGGAATGTTCAAGCAAACCGTTTGATTATACACAGCTATTTTGAATTACTGACATCATATAATGAATAATTTCCAACAATTCCCAATAAATTTTGATATATTTGAATTCTAGTGTAGGTTAAGAATTTGCACTAAATGAAGCAATTCTAAGCATGAAATTTACTATATGAAACATAATTAACATGTGTTAGGAAAAGACTAGCTAAATGAAATGTACAATGAATTTCGAATTCCATTTTCCAGGCACACAATTCACTTCACAGCAGTGTAGGTAAAAGCGCATGAGTATTAAAACATAAGACAACAGCGGATTCACCCAAAATCAAGGGCATTCACTGTAGTTAGCAATTAGATCTATAAACTTGCAATTTAACATGTTCAGCAAATTAGGTGGCATAAGACCTTAAAATTTTGCTGTTTTTTAGATTGTTTTCTTTGTCGAACGAATTGAGGAAAAGATAACCCGTGCTAAGACAAGCATTTCATAGCACATTTTCACATCATTTTGAATGTTTTATTTCCTAAAAATTATCTTTATGCCTTTTAACAGACTTAGGTAAGAGCCTTAAACTAACGCCTTTATTATGTTATAAATTTAAAATTACCATGTTTTCCTTGTTGATAAAGTTTAAGTTCCTTTGATAATAGGATCATTAGCAATGTGGTGAAATGTCAATTTATTGAATCACAAGAACCACTACTATTAATTCTAATCTGAGAATGCATCCTTGATTTGGTGTTAAAATACAGGGAAAGTTTAGGTTTTAGTCGAAAACTTAAAATCCATTCTTCCACATACATGTATAAATATGCAAGTCCACGTGTGCGCACGCGTGTAAGAGAGAGAGAGACAGAGACTGAAGAGCAAACCTCAACATGAGTAATATTTTGTAGCTGCAAGCCAGTGCATAGCAAAACAGATGCCTGAACATATGACAAAGTAACAGGAAGCTTTCCTCGAAAATAAAGATGTGCAAGGGCTGGAACGATGTCTAAAATCTGATAGAAAGAGGGGAAAGAAAGGAATACAGTTCAATTCAAATTAAAAAGTAGGCGAGAGAACTGATTATCAGTTTCTAATTGGTCAATCTTAAATCATTTACAAATGAACAAAATATCTTACTTTCAGATCCGGAAACATTTATCCAGGAAAGGAAATCCTGGTGGAATTGTTACAAAGATATGCTTTGGTTCTAGGGTAATTCAAACTCATGGCCTTCAACTCTAATTAAAGAGTAAAAGTAGCACCATGGTGCATATCTTAACATTTTCCTTCTGGGAACCAATATATAAATGCTTAACATATTTCATTTAAATTATTTTACTCATGATTATTTTTTAATTGCTTAAGAAAATACTATAAACAAGATTTTTTTTCATCATAGCCTCTGAAATGGATAAATTTGATTTAAAAAAAGGCATGACATACCTAAGTGATGTAACATTTAAAATATGTTATGGATTTTTGTCAATTCCATAATACTTCTACAGGAAACTAAAGATATACCGTACACTGAGGAGGAACAATTAAGCCTCAGTATCTTGTCACTAGACAGCATGTAGGAATACAAGACAGAAAGCCATGATTAAAATATAAAGTGTCAGGAAATCAATTGAGTAAATGGCATGCTCTAGAGATTATTCCAGTCAACATCGCGAAATCTTACCAGATGAAAATCAGCGAGGTTATCAGTATAGACTTTCAGTCGTTGCAAGTCATATGGTGATAGATCATTACAGTGTGACCTCCAAAATCCCTCCGAGTTGGATGCTGAAGGCCCCTTCTCCATATCCATGAAATTAATCTTAGGATCCAAGACACTGCAAGATCAGAAGAAGGGTCGGCAACAGCAAGTAAAATTACATTTTTCAGCTCAAGTTTCGACTGAAACCTCATTGCAAGCTTGTATTCCATTGTGCGGAAACTAGAACTCAACAACCTAGCAAACCTTTGCCTGAAATCTGTTGAAAATTAAGAATTGAGTTTTAAGATACTAAAAGGGAAAAAGAAGTGTATGAAAGACCCAGTACAAAGGAGAGCAATGGACCCAGGTAAGACTAACCTTGGTAAAATGGACCAAAAAAGCCCCACTCATCTGACCCACTGGCTTCAATATCATCACTGTTCAATGGTTTCAGGACCATACATGTATGCTCCCCAGTGACAGAACTCTGAAGAAACGATGGAGATGAACTACAGAATATTATTAAGGGTACATAACATAAATAAGGTTGACAGATAGAATAGCCTGCTTACTGGTATTTGCCCAATATAGAATGGTGCAAATTTATGCTTCCTCCAAAAGCGAAACAGGTCCAAAGTAAGCCCAAAAGAGACACCAAGGTAGTGGAGCTTTTCAGGTCGTCGCTCACGAAGATGTACTAACAAATGAGGTAGGTTTGTTCTAGGCTTTACATTTTCTTCAAGCAGTGAAACCTACAAGTGAAGTTTCCCAAAGTATTGACATACTGAACAATGTAATAGAAAAATACCAAACCGCAAAGTGTGTCAAGAAAAGATAATTTGCACACAACTAAGAGTAGAAAACATTGTAATACTCGTAGTCATAAATTCTACACATGAATCTGAACTACATAACAAATTCAGAAAATTTTTAGACAGAGTACAATTAAGATATTTTGAGTAACATTAATGTCTGCAATTAAACCTTCTCAGCAGCTTCTGTAATTCTAACTTGCGGGCCTTCTATATCATTTTCAAAATCCTCTTCAGAAATAGGGGTCAACTGTCCTTCATAATACCTGCAGATGATCATCATTTGATCATATATGGAGAAAAAGGAACAAAAGGACTTGCCCAGGAAATTGCTTAAATCATAATAGCTTGTTAACATTGATGGCTATTAATCTTATTGATCAATGCTGATTTTCAGACCACTTAACCCATCACCCCCTTTGCAGCAAGACTGGCACCCTACCATCCACTTATAGATAGTTTAATCTTGTTGTATCAGCCTCAGAAACAGAAAAAAAAAAAAAAAAAACTAACGCATACTTGAAAAGGAGTCAAATATAGTGAAAAATAAGGTCGCATCTGTCTGCATCATAACCAACTACAAATTATGTTGGACTTTCTTAAGCATCTGATTGGAACAAGTTAATATTCCATTGACACCCACTGATCCCTAGCGGAACCCACAGTTATCTGGTAAATTATTAGGTCAAATGAATGTCAGAGATCCATGCACCTTGTCAAGAGCTCCACTGCAGCTGAACCATATCCAAGCTGCAACAATGCCACAGAAATTATTAGAATATTTAAAAGACTTTAACCAAAATCAACCTGATATGTAACAGAGGATTACCCTCATGGCACTTGGATGAGTAGCAATGCGTACAATTCGAGCACCTGAGAGACTAGGGAAAACAGTGTCCTGAAACTGCTCAGAGAATTTCCAAGGTATTTGGTCCCCAAAAGGTTGATGGCCATCACTTAAGCTTTTTAACACAGATTTACGAGAGATCTGGCCTTCAAGCGAAACCTGTTATCAGAAATCATGTTCCATGCGATGATGAGCATCATACTTCAAATACTTCTGCAACAATGTGAAACATATGAAGAAAAAGCAACAAACAAAACACAAAGAATGCTTTTCTCTGAACTCTAATTATCAAAGCAAAACCCATAAGTAAATCCAAAGTACGTAGGTGAAAACTGACAGCACATTTACAGTTAATTCAAGGAAAATGTACTACGACTAATTTGAACCATTCTTCACCTGGACGACACATAGGATGTCAGGAAGTTGATTTTTTGACTCATCAACAGGACCTGCAATTAGTAAAATTTGCAAACGGTCAATAAGCACCAGTGCCATACTAGAAAGTTAAGATTAGCCAAGCAAAAGTGCAGACCAAGTAATACAAACAAATGGTGCGCAGGAGCATCAGCCATTAGTTGTAAATCATTTGGTGAATTTTTGTAATGTGATGCCACATATAATGCCATCATTCGCTGCATAAAAAAAATGTATAAGCACCCCGTATATCTAATATAACAAGTAAAGGAAGACATAAAATATCGTATACCTGCAAAAATAATTCACTATCTTTGTGATAGGAAAAAAGTGTGTCCCGATTGACATAATAGAGATCACACTCACTGGGAGGTGGTAATCTAGTTATGAAAGAGAGAAAAAAATTAGTTGTAGAAGAGCACATTAACGGAGATGATGAACACATTTCACAATGAAAGGCCTCATGAAAAGATAGACAAAAAATTGTAAGCAGCCAATCTATATCTGACAATTTAACTCCAACCTGCTTATGTTAGGTATGGCATTTGCAACATCCAGGCAAAGCAAAGCATTAAGCCATGATTCTATTGGATCACCCGAAGCATATCTAATGGACTCACTAAGCTCTATCTTTTTATAAAGGCGACCTACATAGAACAAAATAGTGAACGTCAAAAATCATCCAAACACAAGCCAAAATCTCAGTCATAGTGTACAAGAGAGCCTTGCTACTACAAGAGCAGCAGTGAAGTATTCAAACAACTTTTATCATAAGAAGGGCAAAAGGTCCTCGTGACAGGCTAGCTTAACACTTCCTAACTATAGTCATTCTAACATGTTGCACTAGGTTTTATAGACCAAAATATGCACATTACAAGAGATATGTTTAGAATTTATGGCAGTCCTGACAGAAACTAAGGAAAGCATTATGTACTCATTCAACTACCAAATCAAAAAAAGCACTGTTAATACCAGAAAGTGAGCCCTCCGCATGTTTTGCAGGCATCCAGCTTTGTTCTTCCAACTGTTGAAGAAGTTTTAGTGACAACGACCGGCCAGTCCCTTCATAGCTTCAGGTGATCACGTACATTCATATGCAAGTATGCAGCCATTTTATCAAACAACAAAAGAAATTCAAACTAGAACATGTGCATTAAGCATGCTTGGTACTTGTGGAAATCTATGTACCTCATAGGCAAATAAAACATTACAAATAAATAGAGAAACCAATCAAATCACGTACCCGTTTACAGTGGATGAGAGGAAGACAAGATATGGACCCAGAAGAGACTTCACTACTGGCAATGGAATAGCAGCAGCTTCATCAATGACCAGCAGTTCAACTTGGGACAGCTTTTCATGTTCATGTGGTTGTATGTACTGCAACAAGATAAAGAACCACACAGACATGTAAGACACTAACAACATTATGTAGAGTATCAAAAACCATTCTTTGTGCAATAACCCTACCTGAATCGTTTGTCTATGTTGTTTGTAGATATTGATCCGCACAGTTGCTTTTTTAAACTCTGGATTCACACTTTTTACGACATCATAATCAATGTGTTCCTTCAAACAAAAGTAATGAGTATTAGCAAAAACAAAGCATGAAGAACCACCACTGGCTATGCATTTAAGGACCAACTGAGATGTAAAACAGTATGTTCCTTCATATCATTGTCAGAAAGTCAAGTGATGAAATAACACCAACTGAACTGCTGCTTCCCTAACAATACAAAAGATGTCCCTGAATTCCAATAGCAATGACCACAGGAATTATGTATTTGTGTTCTAGATTAATTCCCTGACCATGTGGGACAACTTCAAATCGAACATCAATTTCAAATCGAATATCGACAGAGTAATATTATCACTGAAAAGGTCAACCCCACAAAAGGTGAAAGTACCTTATATTCAAGCACATCAAAACCCTTGCAGATGAATTCAAACAAGGTTTTCAAATTTTCAGGGCTGGGTGCGGTTATAAAAATATTTGAATACCTACAAAAAGACCTCACCAGAATAAACAAAAGTGTGGTAAAGGCAATGTAAAATAGATGTATGATAAAAGAAGATCAAACATTGATAGCAATGTATAGTCTCACACCAACTGGCATAAAATGTTTCAAAACAGAAAATGAAAGATTTAGTGTATACATTACCCAGCTGCAATAGCGCCAGCAACTGCCAAACCAAGCGCAGCTGATTTTCCACGACCACGAGCAGCAAGCAAGGCAACTGTGTTACGTAAGGTCTTATCTAGAATTGCATCGAGAAATGTGATGACTGCTTTTCCCTGTTGCAGTATGGAATTTTAAACTTCTACCAATAAAACCATTTGAAATTCAAACTAGTTGCTCAACTAAACTCTGTTCCTCAATGGCATTCCCTACCTGATCTAGTGTACAACACGTTTTGATCAAAGGACCAACAGGAAAATCATCATGTAGTTGTTCTTTCAAATCCTTTAGGTCCCTTTCAGCTTCTGAAAGCCCTTCAGCATCCTACAATTGACACAAACGAGGAAAATAACTCTTAGAACTGCATATATATGACAAATTATGTAGCAATCCTTTAAATGAAAAAGTTGCAATTGGAAACACCCCAGTGAAAGAAGCTGTTTATAATAAAAGAAGATAGATTAACAAATTCACCATTATGTTAGAAAATAGAAATCAGTAAATTTTTAAATAGATATGCTGTGAAAAATCAAGTTAACAGCATAAAATCTTGAAGAACATGAAAAAGTTGCATGTACCTCTCTAAGTTGAACTTTGGTAATTGACCTTATGCGAGATGAAATTGGTAAAATATTCATTTCATCATCCATAACAACGCATGCTTTGCATGATGCAAGTGATAATAAGAAACGTTCATTGAATCTCCCAGCAGCCTCAGAATGGGATTCAGTACGAAACCTCTCATGAACATCCTGAAACCATCAAGCTTTCTATAAGTGATAGCTAATAGTCTCAGCATAATAAAATATTCCAAAAAGCTTCGTTCCACAAGTATTATCACTGCACAAACTTGAATGTAGAAGGGTTCTATAGGTAGCAAAATTTCTAGGAAAATCTTAGAAATTGTTAATGCTTAATGTCAATCTTAACTATTTTAATTCAAACGTAACCAATAAATATCCAGCATATTGAGGATGACATTTACAAATAACATAGAGCTTATAATTAGAGAAATAAAATTAATAACAGGAAAAGTACAATACCATCAAAACAGCAGTAAGGAGACAAGTTGGAAGAACCTTAGGCTAGGTTCCAAAAACGAAGTACCAAATTTTGACTTTCCGGAGGAAGGCTAACACTCATAGCTATTTTGTGCCAGTTAAAACAAACCTTACCATGACCATAGTATACAAGCTTGTCAGCGAGGAGAGAGAACGAAGCAGCAGCACAATCAATCCCCCACCTTCAACAGTCTCTATTGTTCTGGCCAACAGATTAGGGGTCAAAGCCTCAAAATCCTAAGACAGGCAACACTGTCAACTTAGCCAGAATAGTTGCACCGCTAGAAAGAATCATAAAAAGCTTCGAAAAGCTATAAACATTACGTAAAGTATAAAGCTACCTGCAATATGCACATTCCAAACGTGTTGCCAAGAATTCGTTCAGAATCCTTGTACAAGCAGTATGTCAATCCTCCAGTTTCAACAAAGAGTTGGAAAGGGTCAACCTTCTCAGGATCTAGTAGTCCCCTCTGCATTAGTTTTTTTATTTGCTTGGCACGTTTCTTCTTGTGACTGCACAGCAATGGTTGCATCATTATAAGTTAAGAGACCAATCCAAGCAGCAAATAGAACTATTATAAGAAGAGTAATACACAAATAACCTAAGATCCAAGGTATAAATAAAGGGCGCTCCAAGCGTTTAATAAAAAGACACTAAATCCAAAGGTAAAGCTGGAAACCTGCTAAGTTCAAGTTTATCCTTATAGCACCATAACACAGTTGGCCTGGACTTGGTGACTGCCTTGCCAAGCATGTAGTGGAGATTCACAATCTGCACCAAATATCATCGTTGACATCATATTCTCAGACTCATTCAAACTTGAAAACCTGAGACTTCAAAACAAGAACAAAATGCTATCTCTCGACGGAATTGAAGACACAATTAAAAAAATAAAAAAGCTCGCCTGGTCCCTCGACTTGTCACCAACGATGACAATCATGGAACGATGTCGCAATTTAACACCATTTTCGATGAGAGTCCTGATTCGCTCGTCCACTTTCTTCAACATTTTCTTGTATTTATGTTCTGATGTGCTGAAACCAGTTGATACGAATTCTATAAATATAGAGTTAAAAAGAAAAATCAAGTTATCGTCGGATGAAACAAGTATGACTGTTTAATAACACTCATCAAATATAAACAACAGTCTAACAAAATATACACAGAACCGCGGGAGCAAGCTACAATGGGTAAAGAAAAGGAAAACATGGAAGTACCAGAAGAATAAGGGACGCAGGTGTGGGACGGAGGGTGCAGAGACTCAGGCTCAGGCCAAAGAAAAGAAAAAGAGAGGGAAAACGGCGTGTATACTGTAGCCTATAGGTCGAGGGGATTCTGATTTCTGAACCCACGCCGCGATAACTTCCCTACTTGAGAATGTTGTAAACTTTGTAATCATACCCATTTGAGCAGAAATGAATTTTTATTCAAATTTATGTGCAAATATATAGAATGGATTGTAATAAATAATAGATTATAGAATATTTCAGAGTATTAGCTTCTTAATTCTAATCAAATAACAAAATCAATTACATCAAAATTTACAAAAAAGAAAATTAAATTAGCAAACTAATGAAAGCAAAAAAGATAATAAAGATTCATAGATGTGGAATTTCAATAATCATGTAAGATCTATCATCATAGTTGAAATAAGAATTAATCTAATGTATTTATACTCCATTTAGAGACACTAAAGTATATTTAATTAGGTAACTATTACCTTTCAATATGCAATCTAATTAAACCTGTTAACTGTAGTTAATCTATTTTTTATAACAATATTAATCTATTTTTTATAACGATGGCATAGGATTCTTTAATTCTTTAAATCTAAGATATTTATTCTCCTAATGTGCAAATTTTACTTCATCTCTTGGTCTTTCATACTATTTTTAAGATTGAATATGTGATAGTCTGTTACAAATTCGACAATTAAGAATAAGATAACAAATTCAATCAAACAAATAATCAAATCATGTATTAATCATTAAAAGATCCATAGTAAGTTATATCTTAACTTTAATTAAACTACTAAAAATAAAAAAAATTAAAAAAAAGGCAATGTTAACATAAAAGAAAGAAAAGAACTAAAAAGAGTTCTGAATCATTCGTTGATGTGAAGAAACCTTAAAACTAAATGTTTAATGAGAAATAAGGTTTTAATCGACCTTAAAAGTCTGTTATAAAGATGTAATACGTAGTATAAACCTTATTACGTACTCCAGATCTACATGAAAGGATTAAAAACGAAAATAATGTGGGATACCTTATTTCGATTCCATCTCTGATTTCGATGTCAATTCTGAGCTCCAAATAATCACGAACCTCCCGAGACTTTGTATAGAAAGTGCTCTCTGGGACACGGGCTAAGTCTTTCTATGATTCTCTCAATACGTAAGCTCTCTTAATTAGTCAGAGATTCCTTATACTTACGATTGATATAAACAACTGCAGGAGACTTTATCTTTTATATAGCTTCCATATCGGGTTTCCCCATCATAAGGTCGATATGAGTCTGGTCCACACTAATTGGAATTCATTTTTCACCATGACTTTAAACCATTAATCTAGATCATTTATTGGGTCACTTTATTATTTTTGTCTAAATCAAATTACGTAACTTAACCAATAATTTATTTAAAAACCAAAAAATACAATTAATAGTTGTCTAACTTTATAGGAAAGGACAAAATTGTCCAACGATCTCCCTTTTAGACAAGCATTAATTGCAGTTTTGACTCTAGTTTAAAAACAGTTTAAAATTTTGGTTAAACCATGCTACCATATCAGTCGACTAAGTTTTAAAAAACAAAACATTTGATCTAAAGATAATGAAAGTCCATCATTCTGTCCTACAAGGCTTTCGATAGAGAAAAGTATTAGATACATGTGTCATGTGTAACACAGATCCAATACAATCACGAATACTTAATACCTCACTAACATGAATGGGAAAATAGAGTGTGGCAAACTAGGATGATACATTTATTATCTAAATTATATCATCTTCATTTGTAGGTCTCGATTTCTCCAACTCTATGCTAAACTACATTAGAGAAATCATGTTTTCTCCCACCAGATGTTAAACAATATTAGAGAAAACTTGTTTTCTCTCACTAAATGCTAAACTGCATTAGAGAAAATCTTTATATTCTCCAACTGAAGGTTAAACTACATTAGAGAACTTTTATGAGATTAAAAACTTATATCCCCCTATGCCATGTCAAATTTATGGATATCTATACTAAAACTGTATGCATCTAAATGACATAGGCATAAGATCAATCTGTATATATGCCTAATGACCTTTAAATGCTTAAGATCGACATAAATCTTAAGACTTTTATACGTCTTATGACAATGTATGACAACATGTATTACTGAGGATAAACGATGATCATCTTTATCAATAAACCATTATGCTGTCATAATACATCAAAATATACAAATGTACAAGGCCAAACATAATGATCCCCTAACTAATAGTGTCTAAGGATGTCAAAACACCCATAATGTATACTTGTGTCACAAACACAAGTGAGCGCAATCCTTTAGTTAAAGAATCAACTTTCAGTTCCTTAGTCTTTAAATACTCCTAACCTTAACGTTACCTTTTATATCAACACCTTTATAATCAAATAATTGACCTTTAAATGCTAAGATCCTGTGATATTCTTTGTTGTTATTAAACAACAAGGTAAGAAAATTATCATAGTACAACCAAATGGGTCTACCCACCAAATCAACCACAGATAACTCATAATCAAGTTTCTGAGCTAAATTGTCTATGAAGTAGCCCCATAACATACACTCTACATGCATAATCGAGGAAGTTACTCGTGTCTTGTTCGACCCTGAAAATTTTTTCAATTATTATCGATTTATTTGTTTAATTATTTATTTATGTTTTGTTTGTTTGATTTTTTCTTTGAGTTGGGTCATTAAATTTAGTAAGCATGAATAGATATTAGAATTTGATGGAAAGATTAGAATTAAGTTAAAATTAATATGGTGTTTAAGAAGATTAAAGGAGTTAGAGACATAAAAGACAATGAAGGGGCAAAATGGGAAGGACAAGACAAATGAAGGGTAAAATGGGAAAGACTACTTAAATTGGCTTGAATTAGAAGAAAAAGAGGAGAAGCGTCGTGAGAGGAAGAGAAGAAGAGAAAATAACGAAGAGAGGAAGAGAATGAGAGAAAAAGAAAAGAAGATCAAGTTAGGGTTTTGGAGATCTTAGAGATTTTGAAGACATTGAAGCTAAACAAGTAAGTATAAGCATTAACCCTTCTTGATTTGTTGAATGAAGCATATAGTGAAAGTTAGAAGTGAAATGAAAGTGAAAAAAAATGATCAAAAATAGATTACGATTATTTATGGATGATATTGAGTTGAAATGAAGTAAAGAATTAAGTGTACATGAAGTAGAAAGGATGATTTTTGTATAGAATGTGTTAGGTATAGATCTTGGATGTGAAAAATCTGGAAAATGGGATGAGAGTTGGAAATTTCGTAATCTTCTAGATAAGTTTGCCGCGGCGAACTCTTGACTTCACCGCATCAACTTTCTTACATGAACATGTTTTAGTATTTTGGCAATATTTTGCTCTGTAGTTATCCAAATAGAGTGATTTTTGATTTGGAGTAAACTAGAGACATAGGGATACAAATTTTCTAAAGCAATCAAGTTTTAATTCAGTCTTTAAGAATCTCAAGTTTTGGATGGAAGTTGAGTATAGAATATTATTTCAGCATAAGGGTAGTCCTAACTGTTTGGAGTATAACTTTCAGATTTCTAAACCAAATTGAATGATTTTAGTATCATTAGAAACTTAAGACAATGGGAAACATTTTTCTAGAAGAAAGTGTTCTCAAATTTCTTCATTTACCTGATCATAATGATCATGAAAAAATTGACCTGAAGGTCTAAATTTTTGGAAAGGATATAGCCCAATTTTAACAATTTTTTATATTATTAAAGTTTTATAAATTTTCATTTGAATTCGGATTGAATGAGAAATTGTTATGTTTAGGAAATCAAGAAAACCTTACCCAAGAGCAAGAGGAAAGATAATCTTGAGTTGGATTTTGCAAGCAAAATTAGGTGGGTAATGTATTTATAGTTATTGTGTAATTGGGTAAATTCTTGCCTATGTGTGTGTATGTTGATTTGCTTGAAACTGAAACTGTCGTGAATGTTTGAAAATGCATTGTAATTTATGAATTGTGATCAAGTTATGCCATCGAAACATGTCATGGCTTTTTGTATGAATGAAAAGATGAGAAAGCATGAAAATATGAGCATATGATAAAATAAATATGTGCTTTTGTTTAGGCAAGAGTGGAACCATTCTGTTCATCACGTGTGCGTTGACAAAAGTCTTCTCCTGGCTGCCCACTTGTGACATATGAGCTCTAAAAATAGACTCATTCTGTTTATGATGTAAACTTCAATTTCTCCATTATGTTTCCATAGAACCCTCAAGCTTATTGTTTGTGTATTGCATCTTTAAATTGTCAAGTACGATGTATTTACGTGCTATACTTAATGGTTAAAGCCTATGTTATGTGTTATGCTTTAACTTAATTATGAGTTTTTTAGTTAAATTGAGAATGCTTAAATTGTTATATACATATGCTTGAATTTGTGGCAAATTATCGATGGCTATAAATATTTTAACCACTAAATTGTGTAGCTCACCCTACTATTCACTCCTTAGATGCAGAACGAGAAGGTTAGCGATCCTTGCAAGGCATCAAAAACTCTAAGATAATTAGAGACTTTTGTACTAAGTTAGTGACTATTTTGGATAGCTTTATAGGCATATCATTATTGAGCATAAACTTTGATATGTATGATGATGTGTAAGTGAAGCTTGTATGAACTCTTTTGGATTTATTAATGAAATGAAGAACTGATGTTTCTTTTAAATATGTCTAGATTTATCTTGTGGTTAAGTTTGGATGGTTAGAATTGAGTGTATGCATGCTTAGAATATTGGTATTGGTTGTTGAATGTGTTTTAAAATTTTGAGTTGATGTTGTTTTCGGGGTTTAGATTTGAAGGTTTCGCCGCGGCGAACCTCTCAAATGGGCATTTATAGATTGAATTTCGTGATTTCACCGCAACAAGGCCCGACTCTCACCGCGACAAAACTCTCCCGAAGGGTTCTCTTATTGAACCTCAAGAGTTCACCGCGGTGAACTTTTCCTGAAGGGTCCATGGAGATAACTCAATAAGTTCGCCACGACGAACTCTCCTTTGCTGCCACGCTGAGATTTCTTATAAATGTAATGCTTTCCAATTTTCGTTTGCACCACCCTTACGTGACTGCCCCAAATAGTCACCTTAGAATTTGTCATAAGACTTGGGTCAAATATCTTTTAGTATTAGAAACGATAGTTGGGCTCTGGAAATGAGACCCAACATCTTGTGGAATCAAAGCTTAGGTTTTCCTAGGCTTAGAATGCATAATAGTATTAATTGTGTGCTATGTGATTATTTATTGCATTGTGAATTGCTTGATTGCATCAAGTGACATGCATATCATGCATACATGTAGGAAACAAGATTAAAATGTAAGCTAATCATTAGTGTTTCAATTAAAGGAGTAAGATGCCACCTTATAGAATGACATGAGGAGTTTTACAAGGATCTATCGCACTTAACTCTCTGCCAAGGGAGGAGAGTACTGATGAGTCAGTAGCTCAAAGAAATGTTAAGGCTTTTATAGGGCATGGTAGCGGGCTCTTTTGGTCACTGATGCAAGAGTCACCTGTTCCGCAGGAGCAAGTGCCTCCACTAGATATGAGGATGTTCCAAGACTTTACTCAGGCATTTGTCCAAGCCATGGGTCAGATGCCACATACTTCCACTCTGGCTGCAACTAAGAAGGGAAAACAGTTTGATAAGTTGAGGAAGTATAGGGCAGTAGTGTAGCACCCCACTCCCGACGAGACCCGAACCCGATATCCATGGTGATATCCGAGCCCATGACCCGCGAGGGTGGCGTACTAGAACATTCATTACCTTATTAATAATCGTATGACATTTTCTTTTCTTTTTTTTCTTTCAAAAACATGAATGAGTGCGCAGAACAATAAGCATTTTGGCCCGATGTATTACAAAACATTTTCA
>JANZLD010000236.1:58832892-58844387 GCA_026413575.1 Erythroxylum carthagenense
GTCCAATAGAATTGTATTCCAAAATGACTAATTGTATTTGTAATGGGCCAATGTGGTTCTGTTTTGTACATAAAATGATTATTGTAATTTATGGTTACTGTAAAATGTTATTAAATGATTGTATTACTATTGTTTACTACTTGCTCCGCGTAATTGTGAAATGACTGAAACTGTTTCCTTTTAACATGGAACGAACGGTTTTAAAAAAAAGTATACCAAGTTTTACCGACCGACTGATGTAGTACGTCACCCTCGTGGGGCACGGACTCGGATATCACCAACGATATCAGGTTCGGGTCACTCGGGAGTGGGGTGTTACACTAATGGACAATCGGAGAGAATAATACAGACATTGGAGGCAATGTTGAGAGCTTGTGTTATGGATTTCAAAGGTTCATGGGATGATCATTTGCCTATAATTGAGTTTGCTTACAATAATTCCTATCACTCAGGAATTAAAATGGCACCTTATGAAGCTTTGTATGGTAAGAGGTGCAAAACTCCTATTTGTTGGGATGAGGAAGGTGAAAGGAGACTTGTAGGACCTGAGTTGGTACAAGTCACAATTGATAAGATTAAATTGGTAAAACAGAGAATCAAAGCAGCTCAAGACAAGATGAAGAGCTTTGTGGATGCATATAAAAAAGAGATGGAATTTGAAGTTAAAGAGAAAGTGTTTCTTAGAGCTTCTCCATAGAAAGGGATTTTGAGGATTGGTAAGAAAGGCAAGCTTAGTTTGAGATATATAGACCCTTATGAGATCATTGAGAAGATTAAGCCTTTGGCTTATAAGTTAGCTTTGCGACTGGAATTGTCTAAGATTCACAATGTCTTCCATATATTGATGTTGAGAGGGTATCAATCCGATCCTTCACACATAATTCAACCTTCAGAGGTTCAGTTAAAGGAGGATTTGACTTATGAGGAGCAACCAGTGGAGATCCTAGATTCGAAAGAAAAGCTTTTGAGAAACAAGGTTGTGAGCTAGTTAAATTCTTATGGAAGAATCATTCGACGGAAGAGGCTACATGTATCCATACCTCTTTGTGGACTCAGGTAAGAATTTCAAGGATGAAATTCTTTTAGGAGAGGAGAATTGTTGGACCCCGAAAATTTCTCAATTATTATCGATTTATTTGTTTAATTATTTATTTATGTTTTGTTTGTTTGATTATTATTTTTTTAAAATTGGGTCATTAAATTTAATAAGCATGAATAGAGATTAGAATTTGATGGAAAGATTAGAATTAAGTTAGAATTAATATGGTGTTTAGGAAAATTAAAGAAGTTAGAGACATAAAAGACAAAGTAGGGGCAAAATGGGAAGGACAAGGTAAATGAAGGGTAAAATGGAGAAAACTATTTAAATTGGCTTGAATTAGAAGAAAAAGAGGAGAAGCATCGTAAGAGGGAGAGAAGAAGAGAAAATAACGAAGAGATAAAGAGAAGGAGAGAAAAAGAAAAGAAGATCAAGTTAAGGTTTTGGAGATCTTGGAGACTTTGAAGACATTGAAGCTAAACAAGTAAGTATAAGCATTAACCCTTCTTGATTTGTTGAATGAAGCATATATAGTAAAAGTTAGAAGTGAAATGAAAGTGAAAATGAAATGATTAAAGATAGATTATGATTTTGGATGGAAGTTGTGTACAGAATATTGTTTCAGTATAAGGATAGTCCCAACATGTTTGGAGTATAACTTTCAGATTTCTGAACCAAATTGAATGATTTTGGTATCATTAGAAACTTAAGACAATGGGCAACATTTTTCTACAAGAAAGTGTTCTCAAATTTCTTCATTTACCTAATCATAATGATAATGAAAAAATTGACCCGAAGGTCTATATTTTTGGAAGGGTTATAGTTTAAGTTTAGCAATTATTTTATATTATTAAATTTGTATGAATTTTCATTTGAATTTGGATATACTTTATATTAGATTTGAACTACTCCGGACTCTTTTAAAAAGGCCTTAAGCCACATATTGAATGAGAAATTGTTATGTTTAAGAAATCAAAAAATCCTTTCCCAAGAGCAAGAGGAAAGACAATCTTGAGTTGGATTTTTCAAGCAAAATTAGGTAGGTAATGTATTTATAGTTATTGTATAATTGGAAAAATTCTTACCTATGTGTGTGTATATTGATTTGCTTGAAATTGAAGCCGTTGTGAATGTTTGAAAATGCATTGTGATTTATAAATTATGGTCAAATTAGGCAATTGAAACATGTCATGACTTTTTGTATGAATGAAAAGATGAGAAAGCATGAAAATATGAGCATATGATAAAACAAATATGTGCTTTTGTTTAGGCAAGAGTGGAATCATTCTATTCATCATGTGCATGTTGACAAAAGCCTTCTCCCGGCTGCCTACTTATGGCATATGAACTTTGAAAATGGACTCATTTTGTTCATGGTGTAAACTTCGGTTTCTCCATTCTATTTCCATGGAACCCTCGAGCTAGTTGTTTGTGCATTTCTTCTCTAAATTTTCAAGTATGATGTATTTGCACGCTATGCTTAATGGTTAAAGCCTATGTTATGCGTTATGCATTAACTTGCTTAATTATGAGTTTTTGAGCTAAATTGAGAATGCTTAACTTGTTATATACATATGTTTGAATTTGTGGCAAATTATTGATGGTTATAAATATTTTAGCCACTAAGCTGTGTAGCTCACCCTACTATTCACTCCTCAGGTACAGAACGAGAAGGTTAGCGATTCTTGTAAGGCATCGGAAACTCCAAGATAGTTAGAGACTTTTGTACTAAGTTAGTGACTATTTTGGATAGCTTTATAGGCATAACAACATTGAGCATCCTTTGTATTTTGTTTTAAACTTTGATATGTATGATGATGTGTAAGTGAGGCTTGTATGAAATCTTTTGGATTTATTAATGAAATGAAGAACTAAAGTTTCTTTTGAGTATGTCTAGATTTATCTTGTGGTTAAGTTTGGATGGTTAGAATTGAGTGTATGCGTGCTTATAATATTAGTATTGGTTGTTGAACGTGTTTTAAAATATTGAGTTGGGGTTGTTTTTGGGGTTTGGATTTGAAGGTTTCACCGTGGTGAAGTCAGATGGTTGCCGTGGAGAACCTCTCTAAAGGGCATTTATAGATTGAATTTTGTGACTTCGTCGCGGCAAGGCCCGACTCTCACCACGGTGAAACTCTCCTAAAGGGTTCTCTTGCTGAACCTCAGGAGTTTGCCGTGGCGAAGCTAATAGTTCATCGTAACGAACTTTTTTCGAAGGGTCTATGGAGAAAACTCCATGAGTTCGCCACAACGAACTCTCCTTTGTTATCACATTGAGATTTCTTATAAATGCAATGCTTTCTACTTTTCATTCACACCACTCTCACGCGACTGCCCAGAGTGGTCACCTCGGAATTTGTCACGAGACCCGGGTCAAATATCTTTGGGTATCAGAAATGATAGTTTGATTCTGGAAACAGGGCTCAACATGTCTTCTTAACACACCTCCGCGATATTGTACCATCGACAAACTTAAGACTGTAACCTTAAATGTACTTTTGATCATTTGGACACATAGCTAAAATCTTAATTTGAATTCCCTACAAGGTTTAGTCTGTTGACTTTTCTATATGTCAACATACAATCCTTGATTCCCTTTAGTATTTCAACACTCACTAGACTGCATTCCAATGGTCTACAACTAGATTAACCATATATTGACCAAACAATCAAACAGTGAATGCAATGTCCTACCTAGTACATAGCTGAGCATACATCAAGCTATTAACCGTACTAGAATATGCAATATTCCTCATAACCTCTCTCTTTACTTTATTCTTTGGATACTATACCAAAGATTATCTCTCACTATACGGGATAGGTGCTACGACAGGTTTACTGTTAATCATATTAAACCTTTGTAACACATACTCAATGTAAGCATTTTATGAGAGGTTTGATGAATGTTGAGATCTGTCCTAGTGAATCTGAATACCTAGGATAGAAGATGCTACACCAAGGTCCTTTATGTCAAAGTTATTGACCAAAAGTTGCTTAACCTCATAAAACATGGTCAAGTAATTTGATGTGAGCAATATATCATCCACATGCAACAATAGGAACATAACTTTGCTCCCTTTGACTCCATAGTATAAGCATCTTTTAACTTTATTTTTCATGAAGCCGAAAGAGACCACAACCTCATCAAATGTAAGGTATTACTTTTAGGAAGATTTGATGTAAACCATATATTGATCTGTATAACACGTAAACCATGTCAGTTCCATCTGGATCTCAAAATCTTTCAGGTTGTACCGTATAGACCACTTCATAGAGGTCTTTATTCAAAAAAGTGGTTTTGACATCCAGCTGATGTAACTCTATATCATTATGAGCTACAATTTCCTTAATTACTCAAAATGTATTCTACAAGAATACAATAGAAAAAGTAACATAAAGTCAACCTTACTCTCTAAGTGAACTATTTAGGCAACTGAGCAAGCCCATAAACTGCTAATCTTTATCATAAAATCCTTTAAGTCCAAAAACTTCATTTACAACTGACGAGTTTGTAGTTCTACTATAAATCAACTAGCTCATAGACCTTAATATGCTCTATAGTTTGCATCTCGTCATTCATTGCTTCCCACTACGCATCCGCATTGGGTTTAGAAAAAGCTTCTGTAAAAGTAATTGGATTCGTAGCATGTCTAATAGCATAGTCCGGTATACCTGATAGACTATGTAATCAGATGGGATAACAGGTTGTCTCACTCTGGTATATTCACTTAAATGTATTAGATCTTGTATGTCTAGGAACCTATGTGTCTATAGGTATAAGTTCCTATTCCTATACAGGCACGGTACAAAGACCTAGATCTACTGGATCTAACTCCATGAGTAGCGGGTACATGATCACTGTAGTATTTGCTTTGCTATTATCTGAAGTGTCAAAGGGCCCACCATCATCATAGACATTGTATTCCAATAACTTAACTGTTTGTGGTTCCACTATTCTGATCCCTCTTTATTTACAGTAAAAGATGTCGTATTAAAGTGGTCGAGATATTATACTAAATAGCAATGAACATAACGATCATGCAACCTTTCTTTATAAGGTTTATACTACCTCAGTAGGGCAGCCCCATACATGAATGTGTGCAAGGCTGTGTTTCTAAACTTTTGATAATCAGATAGATTAGTCCTGCTCTGCATTGACTTCTTTAAGTCCTTTAGGGTGCAGTTATGTCTTTCAGCAACATACCATTTTACTCACAACTACTAAACACAATAAATTAAGTCACTATTCCAACTGATTTCAAATATCTGGCAAACGAACCTTTTAAAGTCCTAAAACACCATGTTTGCCATGATATTCTTCTCCACGACCAAATCTGACTATCTTGATGAATTTTTCCAACTGGTTCTCAACCTTCAGTCTTTAAGCAAGAACATATAACTATAATGAGAATAATCAATGTCAGAATACATTTAGAATTGCACAATGCAGCTGTATAAAGTCTAACGATATCTTTATGTATCAGACTCAACAAGTTAGAAGCATGAATTGACCTCAATATCCTTATTAGTCAACTAACCCCTGCAGCAGTTAGCACATGTTCCCTGATCATCATAATTCAGAATTGAGAAATGCTTTCCTTGCTCAATATCTTAACCCTAGCTTTGGAAATGTGGCTTGAACTTTTATGCCACCCCATGTATGACTTCTCATTCATTAGGGTCCTTTATTCCATAACTTGTTTAGCAAGATACGAAGAAGCATTTATTTAATTCAGGGTAAGACACATTCTATACAAACTATATAATAACAAAGTTATACCATTATACTTTGCATTGAACAAAAACTGTACAACAAAAGTATTAAATGGAACACATCAACCTTCTTTGTCCAAAATTGATCAAAATATCACATATAAAATGTGTCGTGTAAAAACCAAAATGAACCTTACAATAAGGTTCAGTATATATATCCCTTATAGACATTACTTCCACTTCTTCATTGCTGTGAACCATCAATTTTTCCTTCCCTTTATTTGGCTTTATTCTTGATATGAACTACTGCATCATGGAAGCACCTTGATCAGATGCTCCACTAAATAGCCACCATGTACTTAATGCGACTATCGCAAGTTAGATTCATAATTAACGAGCCAAATATCAACCTGATGGTCTCATTCGTTCCTTTTAAACCTCATACTACTGGTTTCTTTATATCCCTAGGATCTTTATCAGCACTGGTTTGACCAATATCAGCAGGTGAAGAAGGTTTGAACTTTTTACCTTTGAACTTAGCAGACTTCATCTTTGTCTTTCCTTTAGTTGCTTCGAGGACTGTAGGAGTAGCAAACTTGAGTTTTTCCTCCTTAGCAACATAATGGGCCATCAAAGCATTGAAGTCCCAACATCTTTAATCTACTGTGAAGATGAATTATTCTCTATATGTACTCTATTATTTCCCTTTTCTCCCATACACCGTATAGAGAATAATTATTTCATCAAGGCACTTGACTCAACACTAGATGAGACTGTGTACCTCTAAGAGACATTATTAAGAACCTCCTTTGCCATGTCTGTGTCTAGAAGTCCACTTTGCAGATGGTTAGGAATGGATCTCTTAATGGTCATCAGATATAATCTGTTAGACCGATCCTAGGCTTCATAGGCTGCTTTGTGAATTTTCAAGGTCATGGGTGCAGATGGAGATGGCCTATCCGTCTGTATGATCATGTTTACCTCAGCTATCTCCATAGCATTCAATACATCCTCCACCCACTTCTTTGTATTGAAACCAGTTAGGGTTTCAATAGTGACACTGATTTTGTTGACTGAAAAGGTGACTTCAAGATGATAATTTTTAGATCAGCACAAATGTAGGATAATGGCGATACTCAAAGCAATTAAATAACAACTTTACTGGAATTTTGGTCATGTATATTATGAAACACCTGTGGGCTGAATACATAATATATGCAACTACACCTTTACATATAAAAGCGATCAGAGTACAAATCATCAACTCTCATGACACTACACTTGTGGGTGAATAAATCATTTAAGCAACGACTTTCCTCTATCCAATGCCTTTATGCACATCTCAAAATCTCATGTAAGGCCAACTCTTATGGGTAAAATAACCAAACATGAGACCAAAGACATCCCTTAACATATTAGCAGAACAATTCAAAATACTGACTTTGAAGGTCACTATAGTGACTACATCCTCATAGCACTCAAAAAGTCCACAAACATGAAGGATACATCTTTATGTTATCCTCACATTCTTTATGGGCATATGGTATATGACAATGTAACATTAAAAAATGCAAAAACCCGAATGCATAGTCTCATTGTGTCACACTCGTGTTGAAGACATTATCTAAAAACTTCATTTGAGACTTTCGTAAAAGAAAAAACTCAATAGAGTGACTATTGTGCATCACCGGATACTGAACCAACCTCCCAAGACATGAAAACCTCATGCATCATCCTTATGGCAAGTTTGTCGCATAAAAATTTCCTAAAAAATGGCTTTAGAATGTCTTAATTCCTTTTCCGATCAACTATCACCCAATCCCTAACACTGAATATGAGACCTGAGACACGAAAACCTCATCTATCTCTCTCATAAGATGTCTGAAGCATGAAAATTCTCTTGAAATTGTATTCAGAATACCTTAATTCATTTTCCTGAAGTTAAAATTTAATTTATTACTAATGTAATAAATCCAGAAAAATGGAAAAACTTACTTTATAAATTTTTCGGACCTAAAAATTGACCCAAAACACCCCGAGGCACCTTTACGAGAAATCTAAAATTTTTTTATTTTTTTAAAAAGCACTGTAGCACCGTATAGCTGACATGACACGCCACATCTGTGCATGAGGCCGCGCATGTGGTGTCAGATGCATCTGGCGCGTGTGTGTCATGCGTAATGCACACGCGAACGCTTGTCAATTGTAAAACATGTGCATTGCACGCGTCGCCACGTGTCCTCCATCTGGCGTGCTACATGGAAGGTGTGGATAGGCTTATACGCGGCATGCACCCACCGTCCCACGCTCTTGGAAGCGCAGGTCGCGAGTTGTGTGTGTGCTGCACACATGACATGCGTCCGTCGCTCGCTAGAGTGATATGCATCGCGCCCCTATGTACTGTAGTATCATCGGGCGCGTGCAGTCTTCTCCCCTCTGATGCCGAAGGCAATTTCTGACATCTCGGGATCCCTTTTTGCTCCGTTTGGCCCATTTTTGACCCTTTTCATATACGTAAAAAAATGAAAAATGAATCAAAAATTGTGAAAACTATTTGAGATGAAAAATCGAAAAGCCTTCTTTTCCAGCAATCCGATCACGTAGTCGCTCTGATACCACATGTAATACGTAGTATAGACCTTATTACGTACTTCAGATCTACATGAAAGGATTAAAAACAAAGGTAATGTAGAATACTTGATTTTGGTTCCATCTCTAATTCAGATGCCAATTCCGAGCTCCAAATGATCACGAACCTCTCGGAACCTTTATAGAAAGTGCTCATCGGGACACGAGCTAAGTCTTTCTACAGTTTTCTCAATCCGTAAGCTCTCTCAATGGTTCAGAAATTCCTTATGCTTATGAATAATATGAGCAACTGCAGGAGACCTTAACCTTTATATAGCTTCCATATCAAATTTTCCCATTACAAGGCCGATGTGGGTCTGGTCCACACTAATTGGAATTCATTTTTCACCCAAACTTTGAATCATTAATCTATATCATTTATTGAGTCACTTTATTATCTTCATTTGGATCAAATTACGTAACTTAACTGATAATTTATTTAAAAACCAAAAAATGCAATTAATAATTCTAGTTTCGTAGGTGTATGGTGGTACGTTATACATACCACAAGAATTTAAATCCTTAAATATCCCCAATAGAGGAGTTATAATGTCTTAAAGGCTTGTTTAAATGATACCTAAAAACATCAACCTATATATATCAGTTAATTTCATAATTAATAACATAAGATACATAAATCCAAGCCTCAATTGAATTGCAAAACTTAAAACATATAATATTTCTTAAGTAAATTACTATGCAAACAAAATAATGCAAATACTATCATACCTCCTTCATTAAGGTCAAATACTTCAACTTGACTTTTGTATCACTCGTTCATACAAGTGCCTAAATTTTTTGGTAAGGTACACTCATCATTTTCTTAAGAAATTAAACTACTATAAGCTTGAAAATCATCTAATCAAATAGATGCATACAATTAAAAATTAAAAGACTTTTAACAGGCTAGGAAGGAAATATGGAAAAACAAAGATATTAACAATTAGTAGAGCTAGCAAATCAGTTAGATGATAAAAAGTCTTTGCAAACTCTTCATATCTTATAAAATTCTCCTATTCTTTCACTTTTTTCAATTTCACCAAATTATCGATTTTCAACACTTTTCTTATTTATATTTATATGTAATTTTTTTCTTTTTAGTTGGCACAATTTCTCCTTTTTTACATTGCCACTCTATACATATTACCATCCCCTTATCACTTAACTTGCATACCATACCTAATAATCACATCAAATCGCAAATGGAAATTCTACTAACTATGAATTAGGATGTAACTTACTTGGTCCTTTTAGGCTTATGGTTCTTTATAAAGGTTTACAAAGAAAAGGTTAAAATTTTATATAAGGCTCAAAAGGGCTCATTGATAGATTAATGTATACAAGATAAGCAATTTGGCCCAAGAATAATCTTAGGTGCCTTTATTTCTCATGCATATCATACCTGTAATCTAAAAAATATGAAAAAAAATTTATTAGAATGGAACTGGTAGCTACTCATGCATCCAGGCCTCTCTTCGCTCCTTCCCCTTTCCTACTGCTTGCCAGCTTTCTTCCTCCCATTGCTTAGACCTTCACCTCCTCATTTGTCAACTTTCTTTCTTCCCCCTTGCTCAGGCTCTTTACCACTTGGAACGTGGAGAACTACTATCATTCTAAGGAAATTTTATCCTTATACTGCTACTTCTTAATTCCCACCTTATTTTTTACAATTTATGGAATGGTTTAAAATACACCAAGTTTTTCCCTTTAAACTTTCCATTTCAAGCTATAGTATCCTGCACTTCTGAACTAAGTTAGAGTTCTTGACTTGTCAACCCTTTCCCACCCCTCTTAACCCCCTTCTTACCTAATACTCTAATCCTACTCTTTCCATTACTACTTATAAACCAAACTCCATACTACCTAAACCCAAAATTGATCAAAGCACTAAACTCAATGTCAAGCTAAACTAGAAGCAAGTATCAGGTGAAAGCTTAAGAGAGACACCTTAGTACTGCCCCTACTGACACGTTGCTTCTCCTCTAATTGAAACCTTGAGAGAGGGAATCAAAATCTAATTAGTAACTCTCGTTAGGTTCTTCTTGGGAAAGATAGTTGATGTAACGCCCCCTTACTGTAGGGTACACACCGGGACGCTCAGAGGTTATTCCAGTACATATCTTATGATAATGGTATGCTATGTTCAATCACTACATTCACTTCACATGGCTTCATAACATTAATCCATTATAGGCATCAAAAGAAAATCACAATATTTTAAAAACCAACTTTTTCCTCATTTCATTGCATAAACCGAAAGTACATTGTGTCTTTCAACCTTTACTACATGCACATCCTCAAAACCTAGTACAAAGGTACTATATGAAAGAGGAAAATATATAAAATCTATCTAAGCCATCCCAAAATTTCAGCTGATCGACCTTTGAGCTATGACTTCTCATGCCAAAACACAATCTACACAGCTAGTAGAGCCTCTTAGTAGCTAGAGTTGTCTCCTGGTCCTGAAAAGACAACGTTAAAATTTTGGTGAGTTTTGAGAACTCAATGAGGTAACCATCATCGATGGTTCACCCAATTCATGCAATACATCATTTCACATAACAAATATTTCACAAAATTGTACTTTACGTCAATATTACATTTTTCACTTAAGCATAGGCAAATTTTCCATTTCAATGTAACAAACATACTTAACAAAATGCATATGAAATGCTCATGAGACACTTTTCCAATTATGACGTTGTTGTGACTGAGTGCCTAAACTGTCCCGTATCTATCTTGGATACCGAGCTCATTACTAAGTATCCCTTATCCGATGAGGATACAGGGCTCATTTTACATAGTGAGCCTTAGGCTCTTAATGACTGTCTGAGCTCGAGGCTCTTTTCATATGTTGAGCTTTAAGCTCTGATCGGTGACTACTCTAGTCACAACTGTCATTATCTGATTGTGCATTTGTTGGACCCCGAATTTTCTTTTATGATGTCATTAGGTATAAATTATGTTAACTATGTATTTATGGCTTAGTTTGATTAGATTGGGTGTGTTAGTGGTTAATTTGAGTATAACTGAGATTGAATATGGTTTAAATAAGGAATTAGAGGATTAAATTGTGTAAGGGTATTTTGGGGAGTTCACTTAAGTTAGTTAGGCT
>JANZLD010000236.1:58853206-58865731 GCA_026413575.1 Erythroxylum carthagenense
ATCTAACTCCAAAATCATTTCTACATCACCTAATCACCAACAATCCATCAAATACTAAATAACACTATATCTATATTTCCATCTTATTAACACTATGTTCATGAATATGTACACATAAATGCCATGATTATGCAGTTGATAGTAATTCATCAAATTTATTTCATAAATCCCCAACTTTAAAGGATTTATTCACTACTTACTTGTTGAAAACTCCAAAAATCTTCAATTATCTTCAAGCCCTAAACTCCATGCAAATTCACATATTCAACTTTGTAAAATGATCAGTTTATAGTTTTTCTTAGGGCAGAAGAAACAATTAGCTAAGGGGAAGTGGTGTGGGATAAGGAAAAGCAAAGTAATCTCTAGGGAGGTATTTAATGAAAAACTCTATGTATTGGGAGAAAAGTTGAAGAAGGTGACTACAAAGAAGGAAGCTTAGGAAAAATGATTGAAGTATATCTTTCAAATCACGAAGTCTCTTAACTCTCTGAGATCATAACTTACTCTCAGACAAAATTATAAAGGCAACTTATTAAGTTAGTGACACTTGTCACTTTCCTAATGTCTAAGCTCTAACTAAGTCCCTTTGGAACTAATCTCTTTAACTCCCATCTTTACAATCCAATTATTTCCAAATATCATTGATTCATATTTCCTATTTTCTATAATACTTTATAATTTTCGAAAATTATTCCTAAATTTACTAAAATTCACAAATAAAACAATTCCACTAATCAATAATATTTCCAATATGAATAAATTTCAAAATTCTAAAAAATAACACAACTTCATCCAATCATAACCGAAATTATCCATGAATGCATATATAATTATTTTCATGTGCAAAATTTCACTATTCATGTGTACGTGTATGACATTTTATGCATGAGCATGAAAAATGCATTTCCAATATCTCATTAATCACTCAAATTTACTAGTCTCGCCTCCTCGCAGGTAATGGGACGTTACAATTCTCCCCTTCTTAAAAGAAATTTTGTTCTCAAAATTCTTACTTGTTTGTTCGAATAACTGGGGATATTGTCTCCTCATATGCTCCTCCGTCTCCCATGTTGCTTCCTCAGTTGAGTGATTCCTTTAAAGGACTTTTACCAATGGAATGACTTGTTCCTCAACTGCTTGATCCGCGATCCCACATTCTTGATCGGTTCCTCAATATAGCTTAAGTTACTAGTAACCTCAATATCCTGAGTTGGCATCACAAGTGTCAGATCCGATCGGTATCTTCGGAGCATACTCACATGAAACACATTATGCAGTTGAGACGTCTCATTTAGCAAAGCCAACTTATAGGCCAAAGGTCCTATCCTCTCAGTGATATCATAAGGACCAATGTACCTAGGGCTCAACTTACCTTTTTTACCGAATCTTAAAACGCCTCTCTAAGGTGACAATCTTAGAAATACTCTATCTCCCACACTGTACTCCATATCACGCCGATGTTGATCCATATAACTCTTCTGTCTATCCTGAGTTGCCTTAATTTGACTTCGGATCAACTTCACCTTGTCCACTGTATCTTGTATTAACTTTGGGCCTTCAACCATTCTCAAGCTCTCTTCATCCCAATATAATGGCGACCGACATTTTCTACTATATAGTGTCTCATACGGTGCCATTCCGATACTATTGTGGTAATGTTTGTTATAGGCAAACTTTATCAATGCCATATATTGATCCCAAGCTCCTCTAAACTTCAAAACACAAGCTCTGAGCATATCCTTAACAGTCTTGATTGTCCTCTCACCCTGTCCATCTGTTTGAAGATGAAATGCTGTACTGAAGTTCAACTTAGTAGGTATAGCAGAATGCAAGCTCTTCTAAAACCTTGAAGTAAATCTAGGCTCCTATCCGATACTATGGACACTGGAACCCCATGCAGTCTCAACACCTCATTCACATATCTCCGGGCCAACTGACCAATTGAGTGGTTTTCTCTCGCTGGGAAGAAGTGGGCTGACTTAGTCAACCGGTCTACTATGACCCATATAGCATCGTTTTGCCTCGGAGTCTTAGGCAGCCCTATAATGAAGTCTATAGTAATCTGTTCCCATTTTCACTCCAGAATGGGAAACGAATGTAGCTTTCCTACTGGAGCTTGATGCTCGGCTTTAACTTGCTGGCATGTCATACATCCGGATACATTTTCCGCCATTTTCTTCTTCATTCTAGGCCACCAGAAATGTTGCTTCAGTGTGTTATACATCTTGGTAGTACTAAGATGCATAGCATAGGCAGCCATATGAGCTTCCTTAAGTATCTCCTTTCTCAGATCATCCACTTTAGGCACACACAGCCTCTGTCTCAACCATAAGGTCTCATCCCTCAACTCAAACTTGGAATCCGGATTCATCTTTACCTTCTTTCTAAGCTTCACCGTATCAAGATCTTCCTCCTGAACTTTTCTGATTCTATCTTGCAACATTAGTCTCAACTTCAAAGTAGCAATCAGGGCCTCATTCTGTTCTAGATTCAACTCCACATTCAAAGCTCTCAACTGAATTAAACTTGGTAACCTCGAAAACTGAATCTGAGCTACACTAGTATTAGACTTTCTGCTCAAGGCATCAGCCACCACATTAGCTGTCCCTGGGTGGTACTCAATCGTGCAGTCATAATCTTTCAATAATTCAATCCATCTTCTCTGCCTCAAGTTCAACTCCCTCTGACTTAGCAGATATCTTAAACTCTTGTGATCTGTGTATATTTGAAAAGTCTCTCCATATAAATATTTTCTTCAAATCTTTAGAGCAAAGACAACTGTAGCTAGCTCTAAATCATGTACCGGATAATTAATCTCATGAGACCTTAATTTTCTTGATGCATAGGCGATCACCTTACCATACTGCATCAATACACATCTCAATCCTTGATGCGATGCATCACTGTACACCATATATCCTCTGGTCCTCGATAGAATAGTCAACACAGGTGTAGTAATCAACCGATGTTTCAGCTCCTCAAAGCTTTTCTGACACTCCTTATTCCATCTGTACACTACATTCTTCCTCAGAAACTTTGTTAGAAGGGCTGAGATCAGAGAAAACTCCTTGACAAACCTCTGGTAACATCTGGCCAATCCTATGAAGCTTTAAATTTTAGACACATTTCTCGAAGCTTCATAATTCATCATTGCCTCAATCTTCTTTGGATCCACCTATATGTCATCTCCAATCACTATATGTCCCAGAAACACAACCTGATCCAGCCAAAATTCACACTTGCTGAATTTGGCATACAACTGCTTCTCTCTCATAATTTGTAAGATTACTCTCAAATGCTCAGCATGCTCCTCGAATACACCAAGATATCATCAATGAATATAATTATGAATCAGTCTAGATAGGGCTGAAATACCTTATTCATCAAAGTTATAAATGCTACCGGGGCATTAGTTAACCCAAACGGCATAACTAAGAACTCGAAGTGCCCATACCTACTCATGAATGCACTCTTAGGTACATCAGCCTTTGCTATCTTCAACTGATAGTACCCTGATCTCAAATTCAATTTAGTAAATACCTGAGCTCCCTGCAACTGATCAAGCAAATCATCAATTCTAGGCAGCGGGTACTTGTTCTTCACTGTCACCCGATTCAGCTGCCTATAGTCAATGCATAACCTTAAAGTCTCATCTTTCTTCTTCACAAACAACATTGGAGCTCCCCAAGGTGATACACTGAGTCTAATAAAACCTTTTGCCAGCAACTCCTAAAGCTGAGCCTTTAACTCCTTCAGTTCCACAAGTGCCATCCTATATGAAGGAATAGATATAGGAGCAACACCTGGAACTAGATCAATCGTGAACTCCGTTTCCCGATCTAGTGGTAATCCAGGTAGCCCATAGGAAACACATCCAAGAATTCCCTAACCACTGGAATGTCTTGTATACTGCTTAGCTCTAATATCAATGATATGGGCCAGATAAGCCTCACATCCTCCCTACATCAACCTCAGTGCACTCATGAAGGATATCATTTTGGCTGGCACTGCTTGACTAACTCCTCTTAATACTGCCCTCGGCTGACCAGGAGATTCTAGTATTACCTCCTTGGTGTAGCAGTTCATGATTGCCCTATGAGCAGTGAGTTAATCCATATCTAGGATAACATTTATCTCTCTCAACTGTAGTATAATCAATTCTACCTCCAATTCTGCTTGATCAATCTGAATCAAGCATCCCTTGTAGACCTCTCTTATGACAGTAGTACTACCTAAAGGTGTACTAACCTCTAGCCCATACTGTAGCAATTCCCTATCACAATGCAATTTATATGTCAAATGCGATGCGATAAAGGCGTGTGTGGATCCTGGATCTAGCAGTGCAAATGTCTCAAAGTCATAAGCAAAAAGCGCACCTGTAACAACATCCGGTGAGTCTTGAGCCTCCTGCCTGGTCATAGCATAGACCCGGCCCTGGGACTGCAATCGGCTGCCCCGCCCCTCAGTCCTCATGGAAGAACTCACTTCCTCTTCTCTGCTAGATTGTAGCATCACTCCCAGATCGTCTACTCACACCAGACTGAGCTCCCAAATTAATAGGACAATCTCTAATTTGATGATCAAAAGACCTGCACTTTAGGCAAGCTCCAGTTAGTCTCCAACACTCACCACTGTGCCTCTTCCCACAGTGCTCACACACTGGAAACTAACTTTATACTACACCCTTTCCACTACCAGTCTGTGATGATCTAGCCCTCTACCCATATCCTGACTGCCTGGATCCACTTAGTGGTCTGAAGGCCTTATTCTGGCACTTACTGAATCTTTTGCCAGAACTGCCCTGACTCTCACTAGGCCTCTACCCTCTAGACCCTTGCCCAATCTCTTCTTGTCTCTCTCTCAACAGCTGCTCAATTATAATTTAAGCAGCTCTCAACTCAGTGAAAGTACCTAAATCTGAAAGCATCAACTTTGTTTTGATCTCCATATTGAGTCCATTCTCAAAACTCTTAAACTTGTCTTCTTCTGTAGGGATGAGTAGCATAACCCATCAACTCATTAAACCAGACCTCATATTCAGCCACTGACATCCTACCCTACTTCAACTCCAAGAACTCTTACATCTTCATGTTTAAATAGATCTTGGGCATGCAATTATCTCTGAAGACCCTCAGAAAGTCTTCCCACTTCAATTGGCAAGGCTTGGTAGTACTGCTTGGGACAGTCTTCCACCACTAATATGCTGGGCCCTGTAGTAAAGACACTGTATAATCGAACCTATCATCAGGCTCACAGTCCATCTAATCAAGTACCCTTTCTATCCTCTCTAGCCATCCCTCGACCTCAGCCAGGTTTGTGCTGCCATAGAAATCCACAACTCCTTGCTTCCGCAGCCTATCATACCTCCTCTCCCTTCTTTTAGGAACTCTGGAAGGCATCTCCTCTGATCAAAATACTGAGGACTCCCTATTGGCTCCTACCGATCCTTGGTCAGCTGGTTTATCCATTTGATTACTAGAGCGGATGACCTATAACAAATAATAATTTCAATCTTTTTCTGCATTTTTCATTATATTTCATGCTTAACATTTCTATATGTCCCAACAGATGCCAACCATACTTTGATACCACCTAAATGTAGTGACTCTTTACTGTAGGGTACACACCAAGACGCTCGGAGGTCATTCCGGTACATATCCTACGATAACGATGCGTTACATTCTATCACTACATTCACTTCACATGGCATCATAACATTAATCTCTTATAGGCATAAAAAGAAAATCACAATATTTTAAAAACTAACTTTTTCCTCATTTCATTGCATAAACTAAAAGTCTACATTGTGTCTTTTAACCTTTACTATATGCACATCCTCAAAACCTAGTACAAAGATACTATATGAAAGAGGAAAATATATAAAATCTATCTAAGCCATCTTAAAATCCCAGCTAACCGACCTTTGAGCCATGACTTCTCTTGTCAAAATACAATCTACACGACTGGTAGAGCCTCTCAGTAGTTAGATTCGTCTCCCAGTCTTGAAAAGACAACGTTAAAATTTTGGTGAGTTTTGCGAACTCAATGAGGTAACTATCATCGATGGTTCGCTCAATTCATGCAACACATCATTTCACATACCAAATATTTCACAAAATTGCACTTTACATCAATATTACATTTTTACTTAAGCATATGCAAATTTGGCATTTCAATGCAGCAAACATACTTAACAAAATGCATATGAAATGCTCATGAGACACATTTCCAATTATTATGTTGTTGTGATCGAGTGCCTGAACTGTCCCGTATCTATTTTGGATACCGGGTTCATTACTAACTTTCCCTTATCCGATGAGGATACATGGCTCATTTTACATAGTGAGCCTTAGGCTCTTAATCATTGTCTGAGCTTGAGGCTCTTTTCACACGTTGAGCTTTAAGCTCTAATCGGTAGCTACTCTAGTCATAAGTGTCATTATATGATTGTGCATTCAGGTATGGAATGCATCTATTACAATCAATCATATTATGAAGCACATAGTTCTCCACATTCACATTCAAGTAGCACTTTAATATACATTTCCCATTTCACAATCATCCGACCTTCTATCAGAAAATCAACACCAATCAATTCATATTCATTTAACAATCAAAACATAATTTAAGCAAACAATAATTGAGAGAAACCGTCTAGGTTACTCATAAGTTGCTCCCGAAGCTAACACTTGGAAGTTCTAGTTGCTCCTCTATATCAAAATAGCGCATACACATCCATCACAATTTGTACAATCATAAGTGTTTAACAATGCACATGTATGTAATAAAATATGTACAATGCATGTTCATGACAATCCCGGGTATTTATCCATTAGCTTTATCACAAAATCATTCTTATATCAAAACCCATCTAATTGTAATTTATACTTAGGTTTATGTCTCACTAACACTATTAAACTCACAATTCATTTTTCATTGAATCACTTCATACTTTTCTTAGACACACTTTCAGGTATACTATTCACGTTCAATTAGAAAGTGAAAATGATGTAATTTGATCACACTCTCTTCTAGAAAAGTGTTCCTCTATGTCTTATGTTTCTATTGACACCAAAATCACTCAATTTGGTTCAGTAATTTGGAAGATATGCCTCAAACATTTTTGGACTGCTCTCATCCAAAACAGTAGACTATATACAACTTCCAGCCAGAAATTAAACATCTTAGAGATAGAATCACAATTCAAAATTTTCTTATATGTTCTGTAGCCCTATTTTATCTAGTTTATTCCAAATCAAAAATAATCTCATTTGGAATCCTACAGATCCAAATATAATGAAAATACTGAAGAGTGTTCAGTAAGAAAATCCTATTTCATTGTTCCAACAGATTCCACACTTTCATTTGATCAACCTTTTTTTCAATTCGATTCAAAATGCTACCAATTTTTATGGAGAGATAGAAAAATGTGTTAGGAATCTATTGTTCTAAGAATCACTTCATTTCGAGGTCGGGTTATGAAGTTATGGCCAAAAGAATTAATCATGCTCATGTCCTCAATCACGTTGTACCTATCTCGAAACAATTGGCATAACTTTAACTAGAGATTTCAGATTAAGGTTTTCTTTGAATGGTTTCGAAGAGGACTTCCAAGTCTATAACTTTCATGAAGACTTGAAGGCAAATTCTATTGTCTAGGAGGTCAAAAATGGGACTAGACAATAGGATCAAATGAACAGTGCATTAGACGATATGACGTCACCACCAGACGATATGTCCTCACCAGGTGAAGTGTCTTCACAAGACGATCCGTCCTCACCAGATGAAGCGTCCTCACTAGATGAAGCGTCTTCACAAGATGAAACATCTTCACAAGATGATCCGTCTTTACCAGACGAAGCGTCCTCACCAGACGACACATCCTCACCAGACGATGTGTCTTCACAAGATGATCCATCTTCACCAGACGAAGCGTCCTCACCAGATGAAGCGTCTTCACAAGAAGAAGCTTCTTTACAAGACGAAGCGTCCTCACCAGACGAAGCTTATTCACAAGATGATCCGTCCTTACCAGACGAAGCGTCCTCACCAGATGATACGTCATCACCAGATGAAACATCTTCACAAGACGATACGTCCTATACTCCTGAGCATCTCCATTTATAAGGACCTGAACTTTTGTCTCCGATATCCAAAAATTCCATACCATACACCGTTGGAAAGCTAGAAAGCTAAACTACAACTTTCTAGCGGACAACTTTGTCAAAATCTGCCTAAATCAATACATTAAATTCATGGAAGTTCAGATCGAAAATTCAACTCTCAACTATTCATTCTTAGAAAATTTCCAGACTTCCATTTTCTAAAATCCAACACTTCATATTTTTACTTCTAATCTTTCTACTCCATTTCATTCAACTCATTTACCACTATTTCACACTACCCCTAAATAAATAAATTTAGTCAAAAATTTTCGAAAGCCAAAAGTCGATGGTTTATCCTATTCATGTATTGCCACCATTCTCTGCATTTTTAACTATTGTCCATATTGTCTATCTTCTCTCCAACTTTTATTTATACATTCATTCCCATCTCAAACCATCATTTTACAACTACTCTTCAACTCACAAATCATTTTCTTGATCATCTCTAAAGCTTTCATCTACTTACGTATACACATACATACATACATATATATACATGCACAGTGAAGAAATAGAGCATATCTCCTTTTCATATATATAATCTTCTACACTAACCTCATACACCATTTTATTTATCTATCTAACTCCACAATCATTTCTACATCACCTGATTACTAACAATCCATCAAATACTAAATAACACTATATCTATATTTTCCATCTCATTAACACTGTGTTCATAAATATGTACACGTAAATGCCATGATTATACAACTGACAGTAATTCATCAAATTTATTTAATAAATTTCCAACTTTAAAGGATTTATTCACTACTTACTTATTGAAAACTTAAAAAATCTTCAGTTATCTTTACGCCCTAAACTCCATGCAAATTCACGTATTCAACTGTGTAATTTGACTAGCTTCTGGTTTTTCTTATGACAAAAGAAACAATTAGCTGAGGGAAAGTGGTATGGGATAAGGAAAAGCAAAGTAATCTCTCTGGAGGTATTTGATGAAAAACTCTATGTATTGAAAGAAAAGTTGAAGAAGGTGACTACAAAGAAGGAAGCTTGGGAAAAATGATTGTGACCCTCTGAGGTCATAACTCACTCTCAGACAAAATTATAAAGGCAACTTACTAAATGAGCGACAACTGTTACTTTCCTATTGTCTAAGCTCTAACTAAATCCCTTTGGAACTAATTTCTTTAACTCCTATCTTTACAATCCAATTATCTCCAAATATCATTGATTCCTATTTCAAATTTTATATAATACTCTATAATTTTTGAAAATTATTCATAAATTCACCAAAATTCACAAATACAACAATTCCACTAATCAATAATATTTCTAATATGATTAAATTTTAAAATTCTTGAAAATAATACAACTCGATCTAATTATACCCGGAATTATCCATGAATGCGTGTACAATTATTTTATGTGCAAAATTTCACTATTCATGTGTATGACATTTTATACATGAGCATGAAAAATACATTTTAAATCTCTCATTAATCACTCAGATTTACCATTCTAACTTTCTGGCAAGTAATGAGATATTACAATTGAGCTACTAGGCAATGGAAATCTAAAGGCCTCAGTGAAGTTCTCTTATTAGAAGATAACCTTCGCTTGTTCAAACGGTGAGCAATGAAGAGAACTTGATCACAGTAGATATAGGTGACATTGAGAGCAATGAGGGTGTATCCAAACACGTAGAGAGGGAGAAACTTGTGAGATAAGAAAAAAATTAAAGGTGCTACTGAATTTTCTAAATATGCCATAACAAGTTGAAACTAGGAAGCCCAATCATACTCTTTATACCCCTCCACCGATAGACTTAATAGAGAAGAGTACTCAAGAGTTCAAAGTAGTAAGCAATAAGAAATACGGGAAATGCACATTCAAGGGATCCAAAACCCATTCTCAATTTGTATGTATCTATGTATTGAATGTGAGGAGCATTAACTGCACCAAAAAGCTTCAATCCTTTAAGGGTTTCATTTTTTAAACAAAACCTGTTCTAGTTGGCATTATGGAATTTAAGCTTATGAACAAGTTACCAAAGCCCTTAAAATTAATCTTTGACTCACTAAAATATAGTAATATTTACGGAATCCGGTCAAATATCAAGAAAACTAAATATTAATTTTTTTAATTTTAATTGATTAAATATAATAGGAGTTTATAATTAATTAAATAGTACATTAAAATTAGCAATATGTCAAAATGAATCAGCATAGTATAAAATTGAGAAATTCAATTCTCCCGTTGACATGTAATGTGGAATGCATAAATCTAGGGTTTCCAATTTCACATACCTGGCTCTATAAAATATGTAAATTATGGAGTTTTACCCGAATGAAGATTTATGATGAATTGTTTTCCCTAATTTAGTAGACAATTCAAGTGTAAATTATGATGTTTTCTTCATTAGACCGACTTGAAGGTCACAGTGAGTGCCCCCTAAGTGACCTTTAGACATTGCTCTTCGAGAAACCTTAAACTATGTTTTAGAACTGAGCTCAATAAAGAAAATAAATTTATGGTATCTAAATATTGTGTTTGGTTTTTCTTTGAAGCTTCGATATTATCTCAGCTTTCTCAACATCGATTAGCTTTAATTTTCATGTGATCCAAAGCTTTTCAGAACATTTATTGTTGAGAACTTGAGTATCTTAACTTTCTCAATATCGATGAGCTTTAATTTCCATGCGCTCCAAAGCTTTTTAGAACACTTACTGTTGAGAACTTGAATTAGAAGGATATTGAAGAGGTGATTGGCTAACGAGTATCAATAAGGAAAAAAAGGTTATTTGATAATATATTATTATTTGATCAACAATAATTTTATATTTGAGTTCGTAACTTTAATTTATATATAGGGAAATGAAAGCTATTTCATTAAAAAATAGAAGTGTTGCGCGATAGATAAGATTTATCATGCATATGACATTTTTTATCAATTGCGTGACACTCCTATTAAGCGTGTGAAAAGCTTTTTTTTAGTAGAATAATATTTTGAATGATTAAATTATATTTTAATTTTATAATTGATGATTAGCAGATAAAAGCAAATCTAAGAACATTTTTTTTAAGAATTATTAGAAAGGAAATATTACAATATACTTAATTTTAAATATTCGGTTATTATAAGGTGCATTAATTCAATATAATTAATTAAAATATATTATATATTTAAAATTTTAAATAAATAAATGTTAATGAGTTTATGACTAGAGATTTGAAAAATGCGGTAAAAAGATAAGAAATTACCTAAACATTTTAAAATATTAATTAAAAGGAAATTTTAAATTAAATTGTTGGAGTTAAAAGAATTTAATAATTTAAATATATTAAAAATTATTTTACACTTTATAATTAATTATTTAAAAGTAAAAGGAAACGAGTGTCCCCTTAGTATGGCAGGGTCACGAGCTTTTGACAGTTTGATGAGTTGGCAGGCATCCATGGAGTCGAGACTTGAGAGAGTTCATGGCCTACGTCACTCTCCGGTGTACTTCGCCTTAGCTGGGTTCAAGTTTCAACAAACAAAACAAAAGCGCATTTACTTCCCTCTTCTTTTGAACATTGTTTTGTTTTGTTTTGTTTGCTTCTTCCCAAAATACGGAAATCTCCAAGGAGACCTCTCATCTCCCTGTCTGCTTCACTCCTGAGTTTACATCAAACTAGTAAGATGGTAAAAAAGTAATCAAATGAACCAAAACCAGGGAAAAAAGGAAAGTACAGAGACACCAGGGAAAGCAATAATGCAAGAGTGAGAGGGGAGACTAGAGAGAGTAAAAGAGTAACTGAGCTCACTGCCCGAATACAGTGGTAATTGGTAAACCTGACAAAGGCAGCCATGGTACTCTGGTTGGCCACCTCACAAGTCACAACAGACTGTCACACACTCACTCACTTTAGTCAAAATTACTTATACACTTCTTACTTGTATCCGACTGTTGAGTCCTAAGTCCTAACAAAACAATAAAGGAACAAAAACAAAAGCAGCGAGGACGTCTTTATTATTTTAAAACCCTTTAATTCAAAAGCTTTGCTTTTGTAATTTCTAGTCATTTTCTCGCCTTCTCTGCCTCTTATCGTTTCGCTGCTTCCTTGCTTTACTTTTGTCCGCCAGTTCCCCTCTGCATCACCAACCCCCCACCCAAAGCCCAAGATTGTATCAAATGTAGGGTCTTGTTGTAGTTTTCGTGTTCTGACTTTGTTCAGGAGTTGTTAGCTTTCTAAGCTTCTGAACTGTTGTAGATGCCATGTTTCCTGATTTTTGTCTGAATTTAGTCTCATTCTGGAGTGCTTCTGATGAATTGTGAGGATGGTTACTGGCTGTAGTTTAGCAGCATTTTCGTCCTTTTTTTAGTCGGTTCAAGTTGAATTTCTGGATCCTTCT
>JANZLD010000236.1:59012622-59027339 GCA_026413575.1 Erythroxylum carthagenense
ATAACTTTTAACGACCATTTTCTTATTTTTAGCAACCATTAATAATGGTTACTGAAACTAATTTTTCTTGTAGTGCTCAATTGAGACAGGAGATGGAACAATTGAAGGGCAAGCTTAGTAGCTCAGAGCACCCACGATCACCATGACATTAGCTTGTCCTAGTCATTTGCTTTCAATTACAAACACAAGTTATGTACATTGTAATGTTTTTATTATCAATTAAAATAACATTAACTTTATATCATTAATTAATTTTCCGAATTCAACAATTATATAAATATACAAATTAATTTATTATGCCCAGAAAATTGATATCTCTTAAAATTATGCATTTATCACAAGATCATAAAACCAAAAATTAAAAAAAAATTACTACTTAATATTGACAGAATATAAAATACCATCGGAAAAATTAACATATTTTATCAACTGAAATCCTAGTTCTGTCGGTAAATTTGAATATTAGTTAACGACGGAATTTAAAATACCGTCGGTAAAGTATTGTATATTCCGTCTGTAAATATGATAATACTTCAATTACATTAACTACGGGTTACTAACAGAAAGTCTCCCGTTAGTAAATTTTACCAACAGTTGTGTCCTTTACTCTTCTGTCAGTATATTTACCGATGAAATATAGTTAACTTTAACTACGGATGTTTTACCGACGAATTCGCCTGTCATTCATTTACGTCGGTAATTTATTTTGCCGACAGAAATATACCGTTTACCAACGCTTTGTTTTGTCGGTAAGCCACGAATTTCTTGTAATGCATGACAGCACATGTTAGCATAATTTCAGCAAATATTAAGGCATACCTGTATCAACAGTCCATCCAAAGAATGCTTAATTTTAGAAGTGAAAAGTAGATAGTACTAAAATTTGAATCACTCTTGCAAGGGGTATTCCATATGCAAGGAATCAGGGCAAGACATATTGGGTTATGGCAAACTAAGCAATAGAGAATAAGTACCTGAGAAGGTTACGATTGTAACAATTAGAAGCGATATATCCCCTATCACATTCATAAATCAAGCACACTCTATCCCTAAAGTAGAAATCTGAGTTGAGAAGGATAACGTAAGTTATCTATGCCTTACTAGACCCTTAGCTTAGAGCACAAAAATATGGAGGCTGATTGAAACTGTGTAAGACTATGGTCGTTTTGTTGGAACGATCAGTCGTTGGGGTTAGGGGTTTAGATAATCAATTGACTTTCAATTAGTTAGTCTAAGCATGATGGTCTCCTTATATAAAACATTGTAAGGCACTTTTGTTTTATTTCTTTAGAAATGTAAATCATTTAATTTTCAAAAAAAATCTTATTAAAAAATAGAGAAAGGAATCATTTACATATTGAATTTTTTGCTTTATTCAAAAACTAGATAAAAGTACAATAAATTTACAATTCCATCTCATGTTTAGTTTTATTAAATTACCTATTAACAGAATTTAGAATTCCAATTTTTTCAGTCTTCCTTTACTCATTAAGATGACAGCAATAAAATTATATACCTTAAAAATAATCCATCCAAGAAAAGTTTATTTTCCTTTAAAATATTATAAACACATATTGCTTTTTTTCATTTGAAAGACTACTACTTTCTTTTCATCACACCAAACCCTTATTAAGGCATACTGTTATCTAACCCAAGTGTCTCTTGAAACCCAAAATGTCACGACAGGTAGACATAGGATAAGCACTTTTCTTGTAGAAACGCCAATGTTACCCCAGCTTTCCTTGAATCTCTTTATACATAAATGTAGCAGAAACCTGAAATCAAACAGCCTAGAATTTCTAATGTCTTGAAGTACATGTAATAAGGATACGTGGTTAATTGTCACTTGGCAAACGTTAACGTTCAACCCATAGTAGCTGCAGCCGAGATGATGGATATCATGAAAACTTATTCTCTTACTCGTACTTTTGCTTATAAAAATTGATATAATAATTCGATTACAACTATGGATATATTCCACCTTTTGTTTCCTCTCATCAGTTAATGGTCATAGGATTGGAGGAATCGACTAGTTCTATTTCTTTCATTATTCAAAATGAACCTGAAATCGGAGCAGCGTCTGATATTTTCAGCATAAAACTTTCGCTAAATGTTTAGTGAATTGTTTTATAATTCAAATTGAATTGTCCTTTTGTGACTCTCAATCTTTATATATATGTCCCTCATTCGAGCAGTTCGTGTCCACCACCTTCTTAGTTGTCAATTACTCCGAACATCAAGAATTAAGACCACAAACCATATAGGTCCAAAATGAAGGGATCCAGCTCAATTGTTGGTTCTTTACTTATGATATGTTTTCTTACATTAATCACAACTAGGGTAACTGGTGAACAGAGAGAGTCCATACCTAGCGATGGAGAAAACATTCCTTGCACTGCTCAAGATTGCATCGAGAAGGCCATGTTTGGCAAGATTAGCCTCAGCTCGAGCTCCAACTCCAAGGAATGGGCAGCAACTTTGACGTTGAGAAACTTCAATAAAAGGGCAGGAGGTGGTGAAGCAACAAAATGTGGTGGTAAGCACTATACAAGATTATCAAAGGTAGTGGCGGTAGCTCCTGAGTGGTTCCAGGACATGGAGATGTGTAACAGTTCAATTTCAATTTCTGGTAACAAGAAAACAGTCACTGCGAAGGTCGTCGATGAGTGCGACACTAAGGGATGCATAGCCGCATCTGCCGCTGTTTGGAGAAATTTGGGAGTTCGTGATATAGGTAAGAAGAAATCTTCAAGCAAAGAAATGAAGGTCACCTGGTCTAATGCTTGATTGATCAGTTGCATACTTTTGCGTTAACGATCGCATGGATCAATAATTTGGAATTTATATATAACAAACATTTGCCGATGGCCTATATATGGCTGAAGGCTCTTTTATAATAAAGAAACATGTTGCATATGTTACAGCTGTGATGTTTTCCATCCCAGGAAGTATGGCAATGTATGTGTTCAAATCTTAACTTTGTCTGAGCAACAGGCAAGTTGATCTTATGGCAAATAATATTGCGTAAGTTGAATTTTTTCCCTTATAATTGATTTCTTATGAAACGATAACATTACAAGTGAAGGCAGCGTATACTAAGTCACATTGAAACAATTCAATGAATTTGGTTTTATGCTTTAACAATTAAATTTAAACCAATAAAAGTACGGTTAATCAGACATGCACATCTAGCTCTTAAGAGAGATATAAAAGTACTGTGGATATTTTGCCCACATCTAAATATTATATGTATTGATTGATATAAAGTTGTTTAATACAGGACAAACCTCTAAAGCAACAACAACTGGTGTAGAAAGCTAGGTTCCTGCTCATTCTATAATTATTCAAGATCGTAGATTCAATACTTTATAATAAGTTCAAAAATATTTTAATTAATATGCTAAAACCAAATTAACCAGTAGTTATACCTCACTTTAAATCATCAGGCCATCCCTAATTGATGAAAAACAGTGAAATATTAAAAACTTTATTTGACCTATATATTATCAACTTACAAAGATAAGTGAACCAAATTCAATCGCATCGAATTTTGTATTTAAGAAAAAGTATTACCCAACTTAATTAAATAGAACAATATCATGATAACTTAGAATGTCGAATCATGCATTCTGCAAGACGCTGCATCATTGTTGTTAAGTCAAATACACATTCGGCAATATAATTGTTAAGTCAAATGTAATTCTAATATTTATCTATTTACTAGAACAGTAGCAGATCAGGCACGTAACAATTTGATGTGCCCATCTACAACCACTGTTACTGTTTTCCTTCAAGTACGATTTTTCTTCACTCATGTCATCGACCCATACTGTTACTGTTTAGGCCTGGGCATAGAGCCGACCAAGACCAATCTGTTCGAAGTCGAAAAACAAACTATGATCAGACTCAGATAATAGACCTTATTTCACCCACCTGATAAAACTAGACCGGACTTGATCAGCCATGTAAAACTTGATGTGACCAACCACCTAAACCCATATGACTCGAATCTCATACAGATCATAAAATGAACAGCCTTTGTTGCTCACTTTGAGCTTGAATTGAATCGAAATTTCTTACATGTTTTGGTTTCCTAAATAGCTATAAGAAGAGATGTGCTGATTTAGTGTTCTGTTCTGGCAAAAACGGATGGGAACGAGCAATCATGCGAAGAACATAAATAGTTTTAATAATGCAATAAGTGGCTTCCAAGACAAAACCAGGGTGGTTTCTCCAAAATTTGAGGAAAATTAATGGTTTTTAACCAGTTGTGTGGCTTGAACCAGTTAATTTTGATGTGTCTCAAATTCAAAACTAAGCAATAATGGTAAGGTAAAGCTTCCAAATTTCTAAATAATTGTTTATGTAAGAAAACTTACAGTATACAATAAAATTTTATAATTTCTTGAATAAATTCCATTAATTGAATATCTTAAAAAATATGAATCATAAATAAGTGAATTAACTGTACTTGGTTTCAATTGCCGCAAAAAATTTTCTTTGAGATGTCAACCATAATCTATCTACGTATTCAGCTTCTAATAATATCTAAAGAGCAGATAAAAAAACTCAACTCTTATAAGAAAAAAGTAGGAGGGCTACCGCCTTTATTCCTTCCTTCCATTTACAAAGAAAGATAGTAGAGTTTCTTTCTAGTTAAAATTAAATTTATCAATCATAATTACAATTTAATTATAACCAAAATAAATATTTTATATTAAATCCTTGAAGTTTCTTAAATTTTACAATTAAGTCTAACTTATTTAAATCAATTTTTCTTTTTTTATTGCTCTTTTATGTGTGGCCCATTAAGTACTGATTATAAATTATAATTCTTCAACCTTGATTTATGATTATAAATATTTAATTATAAAATTAAAAATAAATTAAAACTAATTTCTATTTAAACAACTTATAATTATATATTAAGATTGATATTTAGCAACATATATCATGATCGCCTGAATATTAGGAATGCCAAAAGTAGTTTTACTCAACATATCCATCCATAGTTAACAATCCTATATTAACTTACCCAAATATCCTTACACTACATCTATGATTATGAATCCTATATTAACTTACCCAACTATCCTTATACTACAACAGACTACGGTTTTGGCAACATAAATATTCGCTACTGAAGCACAAACTATCATCTCAAAAACTTTTCTGCAACGATAATAATTTGTCACATAAATAGTCACAGAAGCTTGGACAGAAAATATTATTTGCAATTTTTTTCATCAAATCGTTGCCCAAATTTTTTTGCTTCGACAAGAAATCTGTCGCGAAAAGGAATACCCAAGGATAAAGGAAATTGTCACGAATGATATATTGCAACATTGTTGTTTCGTGGCTAAACATTATTAGCTTTGTTAATGTATGCACAGGTAATAAGTTTTAGAGATGATTTGGTTTTCGTAGCAAAATATATTTAGCTACGTTTCGTGAATGCTACTAAAGTTTATTGGGGACGTTTTTTGAAATGTAGCTAAAAAGTTTTGGTGATGAATTTTTATTTTTTACTTTAAATTTTTTATTTAATTATAATAATTAATAACATTTTTAATACATCTTATTGCATTTACATTTTTTGAAATATAATTGACATTGTTTGAATTATTGTTGGTAACATTTTTTGAATTATTATTAAGTAAACAAAAATAAAAATACAACTAAATAAAAAGTACAAGGATTTTATATAAAAAAATAAAATGTAATTAAATGTTAATTACAACAGTTAACCAAAAATTTTAGCACAAACTAAGAGTCCTCCTTATCGTTACTACTACTGACATACTTTGACTTAAATAATTATTTGACCATCGTTTTAAGCTTGGTTAAGTGTCATTCAATATATTCTAATTTTGTTCATTACATTTTAATATTTCTTTAGTACGATCTAACTTCTCTTCATTATGTTATAATTTAGCCTTAAGTGACTGATTTTCTTCTTGAAGTATCGTTACATATGGTAGTCACGATAAGGAAGAACCAATTAGCTTAAGGTCAAACCTAAGACCTTTGATGTAGCCCGATTTTGTACCAAGGACATTGTTGCAATTTTCATCAATATTTAGCTCATTTCTATCAGACAATGATCTTTGCAATAATTCTTACATCTTATTCTTTTTACAAAAAAAATTAATACTTAATTCAAATATAATTAGTGAGTACAAGATAAACAAATAAACTTAAAAATGAAACAAAATTTTATACTTACATAGTTATTCTGCGCTTCTTTAGACATCCAACCTTCATCTTCCTTGTAGTGTGTTAGTTTATAGAGTATGACCCTATCACACTCTTGTTCATGTAGTTCCTTCTCACTCTGTGTTATGAAAAAAATGAATTAAAAACACAATAAATAATATTGTATTTGTTGTTATAAGTGTGACTTATAACCAAAAAGCTTACATACTCAGTTGATACGACAACAAATGATTTGGAGCCAATGTGTAGTTCCTTCTCATTCCGTGTTATGAAAAAAGGAATTAAAAACACAACAAATAATATTATATTTGTTGTTATAACTATGACTTATAACTAATGAACTTACATATTCAGTTCATACAATAACAAATGATTTGGAGCCAATGTTATGAAGAGTCTTTATTTTCACCCTATTAGTCTTAGTTGTCTCACACTTTTCCTAAAAAAAGAAATATTCATTAAATTTTGTAACAATATTAATGGAAGCAAATGTGAAGAGAAAGAAGACAAACCTTAATACTGGCAGATGTCAAATAATCATACACTGGACTCTAATTTTCTTGAGACATTCGTTTAAGAACATGTCTCCTTGCCTCCTCATTGAAAGGAAAAGGTTTGTAGAATTTATGCAGTCAATAACAATGGTCCTTGGCCTTTTGTTTCAACAGTGAGGTTACATAGCTTGAAAAGGCTTGTTGATATCAACGCTATAGAGTTTTATCTGTGAAAAATAAGTAAAAGTTAAATTAATACTTAAATAATTTAAAAAATTGCATATAATTAACTGAATTGAAAAATTGCTGAAACTTTGTCTAAAGCATTCTCTATCAAGTTATATTGCTTTAACTACTCCACAAGTTAAAGGAAAGGCAATTCAGTTCTCACAATGACCCCTAACTCACTAGATAATTTTGTTAATTGAATCTTGTCAACAAGATGACCTTGTGAGGTATCAATGTGAATAGACAACTTGCTGTTTATTACAACATTTGTGCGTTGCAACTTAGAACCTTCCGTGATACCTCTACTTCTTTTTCTGATACCAATATTAAAAATTAAGAACAACAAAAAAGATAAAATAAAACACATTAAACATGTAAACATATATTTCAGCAGAAGTCTAATTATAGGTGATAAAGACTAACAAACTTGAAGATCCTTCAGCACTAGTTGATGTAGATAAAGGTTGTTATTGACTAACTTCGTTAGTGGATGAAGTCAGTAGTTGTTGTTGGATAGGGTCGAACTGACCTCCCTATTATAGGGGAGGAACAATTTCGATAATTGCCACCTTTTTCTCTTGTTTCTACCAAGTGTCATTAATATTAAATAGTTATAACTCAAATATCAATATTTCACATTAATTAACATAAATATTAACATTCAACAAAAACATAACTCAAATATGAACATTCCACATTATTTGTTTCTAATCGGCAATGCATCATTGAGCAAGTCAATTAACATGTCAAAAGACTTGTTACTCTATTTATTATGGACCTTCAAATGCAATAGCTTCACAATAAAAGATAGTTGTGAGTAATTTGAGCACCTTGAATATAATTCTTCTTAAGCAGCTTTCAATAATAACTTCCCAAAATAATATTCTATAACATTACCAATTATGTTAGGCATACTTGTTTCGTTTATAGTCTCCATATAATTCCCCTAATCGTCTAACGTCACGCCAATCTCATCATCACCATCATCATTAACATCACAATCATCTACATCATTATTGTTAGTATCATCATAACTTGTACAAACACTTCTACTACAACTTGCTTCCTTATGTTCGCTATAATAAAGCCATAGAGTATAGAATTTATCTATGCCCCAAATTAGCAAGTGATTATATACCACATCATGACTTTGAAAATCGACATCTAAGTAATTGATGCAAGGACAATGAATAAGACATTCATCACCCATTTTATATTTTACAAATTGCATGAAATTCTTAACTCCTACATTTTCAGTGGACCATTTTCGATGAGACATTCAACTTTTATCCATATAGCCATACAATAAAAAGTAAGTAACTGAATTATTAAATGCAGTCCTCATTCAATTTTACATAACAATAAATTTTACTACTAATTAGAAAGGGTCTTCTTGCTATTACTTTTAGGTACATGACGTTGTTTACACTTGTGACTCGAGAGAGGGTCTTCTTACTATTGCTCCTAGACTTGTGGATTTTTTCACTAATAAGACTCATCAGAGCTACATCACCAGTTTTATCCTATATATATCCTACGAGTTTATTATACATTAAATTCATATCAATTTTACATGACAATAAAAGTTACTACTAATTATAGTATTTCTGATTGAGGTTCATTAACAAAGATCGCAAAGAAACACTAAGGTACGTGGAGTTATTTGCACCTATGAATCAAGAAAGAGTCTTCTCGCTTAAGCTCTTAGGCTTGTGGAATTTTTCATCGATAAGTCTCATCAGAGCTACATCACTGGTTTTTAATATATATATCATCCTACGGGTTTATTATGTATTAAATTCATATCAATTTTATGTGAAAATAAAAGTTACTACTAATTAGAGTACTATTTATTGAAGTTAGTTTAGAAATATCACAAGTAAAGAAACACTAAGATACGTGGCATTGTTTACAACTGTGAATCGAGAAAGGGTCTTCTCGCTTTTGCTCCTAGGCTCGTGGAATTTTTCACCAAGAAGCCTTATCAAAGTTACTTCACCAGTTTCCAGCCTATATATTATCCTACGGGATTATTATACATTAAATCCATATCAATTTTACATGACAATAAAAGTTACTACTAATTAGAATTTTTTATTAAAGTTCATTCATACCACGTCCAAGTATTACTAATTGAACTACCCTAAATAGAATAGGTCATAAATAGCATCAAAATATAGTAATTCCTATCAAAGATACTTTGGCAATCTTAAGTTTAAGGATAAATTATACAATCATCATAATAATGAAATTCATAAACAAATAAGTAATGTTCTATTGGGATCCTCATAATCTGATTCATTCAATCACTTATTCTCTAATAATAACCCATATGTTTATTTAAATATCTTCATACTTTAATTTATAAGATCAATTACTTCATTTATAAGAAAAATTACAATTTGTGCTAGTTTTATTATTTTATCAATATTAGATCTCAATAAAACTATAACTTTGAATATACATATATGGAAATTAAATATCATAATTATTATCTAATTATAATTTTAATTGCAAAAGTAATTATTCTAAGGATTTGCCTTTATTATTAAAACATCATATGTAATTAACAAAATTCAAAAGATAAAGAATGCTTTGGTTAATTAAAATAATAATTTCAAATATAAAATTGCATCCAATTAATTGGTTGTAAGGCATAAAATCATAATCTTTTTCTTACACTAAAACTAATCACCTACATATCTAATATGTAATATCATAACCATCGATATATTGATTATTTCTCTTTTAAAACATCAGTTAGTAAGAGGATTTGCAAGTTTCATTTCATTGAAAACTCACTCTAATTCTATGTCTTTCTACTCCACTATCTCTATTATTAAGTGAAACTTCATGAGAATATGTTTTAACTATTGATGATAGCTTAGTTCTTTTGCTTGTGCAATGGCACCATCATTGTTACAGTATAATACTATTGGCTCAATAATGCTAGGAACCATTATAAGTTTTGTGGTGAACTTCTTGATCTAAAGTGCTTTGTTTTCCATCTCTAACACTGAAATATCATTTGTCTCGATTATAGAATATATGATGGTTTGTTATTAGGAACTCTTCTAACTTACCACAACACCATTCATAATGAAGATGTGCATTATTTATGATCTACTATCATTTGGATGAGACTAAAAAATAACATTCTAATACCCCTAAACTCTTAGTTCATGTTACATAGCAAACATCTTTTGTCCCTCTTAATTACTTTAAGATGTTTTCCACCAAATGACCATTACTAGGATTGGATTAAAATATGCTCAAATCATAAGAGGCATCTGGTCTAGTACATAGTATTGTATATATGATTGGTCCAGTAACTGAAGCATATGAAATATAATCCATTGTAACTCTTTCTGTTTCATTATAAAATTACTTTATAAGAGAGAAATTATAGTAATAGGTAAGAATAGCCTCTTGGAATTCTCCATGTTAAACCTCTTTAACATGTTGTGTATGTATGTGGATTGGGATAAGACAAGTAACCTCTTTGTTCTTTTTCCATAGATCCTTAATACTAGAATATATGTAACTTCTCCCACATCCTTCATATAGAATTTCTTAGACAACCAAATATTTACATATTTAAGCATTATTATGTCATTTTGAAGCAGTAATATGTCATCTATATATAATAGTAGGAAAATGATTACACTCCTACTAATCTTTTTACAGATACATATATCATTCATTTTTTTATAAAGTTAAACTCTTTGATTATCTCATTAAAATGGAAGTTCCAACCCCATGAAGTTTGCTTAAGTTTATAAATAGACTTTTGCAACTTACATACTTGAGACGAAATATCTTGGATTCAAAATCTTCAGGTTATATCATATAAATATATTCAATCAAATTCCTTTTGGCAAATATTGTTGTGACATCCATCTTCCATATTTCATAATCATCATATGCGACTATAGACAATAAGATTTTTATGGACTTAAGCATAGTTGATAGAGAAAAGGTTTCATCAAAATCAACTCCCTTTTTTGTAACCCTTAACACCTAGCTTTACTCTGTATGTATGTATATTATAATCCATAACAATTTTTTCTCTTGAACCCAGTTACATATAATAAGTGCAATACCATCAGGAGCATCACCAAAGACCATACTTGGTGAGTGTAAATGGATTCTATTTTACATCTAATGGCTTGATACTCTTTTAGAGAATGAATATAAGACTTTATTTCTTCTAAAGTAATAAGTTTGTCATCTATTAGTGATAAATTGTCTTCCCCCTTTTTAATATGTACATCTAATGTAGTGAGTGTGTGAGAGGCTATGTGTCTCTTGAACCATAGTTTATACATCATAACTATCAACTTAAGGTTTTCTTTCTATCTAGATGTAAATTTATATTTCTTGAACTTTTTTAAAATCTACCTTACTCCTACTACTTTCCTTAGGAATAAATTATTTTTCTAAGAATGTAGTATGTCTTGATACAAAAACCTTTTTACTTAAGAAGATGGTACAATTAATATTCAATACTTTCTTTCGGATATCCTAGAAATTTACATTTATCTAACTTAATTGAAAGCTTATCAAATTTTGTATGCTTCACATAAGCATCACATCTCGATATCCTTAGGTTTCTTTGTTTACAAGAATGATCTCCCTAATCCAAAAGATATTATTAGCTGTTAGTTCTTCCTTGTCCATTATAGAGCCCCCTACGTAGTCTGTTGTTTCTTTCACTCTATAGTGTATAAATGCTATATACGAATGTTGTTTTTAGAAAATAAGCACTGTATTTCTTTCTCCTTACTGACTCACTATTTCATTTAACAATATTCAAGCATTTTCTCTCTCCAAAGTAAAGTTACAATAATAACTTGATTTTAGACTAAAGACTACGTAATAAAACATACTAGAATAAAAGATATGGTTATTTTCAAGTAAAAGCTAGAAAAGTAATCATGAAGGGTCTTTAGAAACCATAACATCTATTCCTTGTCTTCAAACTTTGCTTGACTACAAGCCAGCTAATGATAGAGGCTTTAGGGATTAATGATTGAGCTTATATTAGATCATATTAATTAACATTTTATGAGTGAGGTCTGAATAGTTTAATACTTGATTTATCGGTGAATCTATGTTTAGAATCCCTCAACTACACCATGTTATCATCAACAAATTTTAGTTTATATACAAGTAAATTTTCAATAATAAAGGCTAAGACTCTAAAATTAAGGCACCAATTCCCTTAAGAGATTATGTCATTGACCTTGGAATTTAGGGGTATCCTTATTATAAATGTTGAAAATTGCTCCCTCGGATGTACAAGTCCAAGGTTGCTCCAACTATTAAAATAAAACTAGGAATTCATTCCATTCCTTACCATTTTAAATGAAGAGTAAAGTTGAACCATTAGTCTTAACATTTGTACTAAGCTCCATAAATGCTATTTACTAATACTTACTACCAAAAAACAATCCTATATAAGTAGTAATCATGCATCCATTTAGACCATATTGCTTCTTTGTTATCAAATTGCCTCCAAATCCTTCTTGCTAGCATAGTTAGGTTCATAGTCTGAGTATACGCTATCCTTAAACCCCCTTGTTTAGGAAGGCATAGATTTTGCCACTCGATTTTTTTCTCTTTTAGAGTTCTCAGCTTTCCCTAAATATGGATTTAACCATATATGTGGGCTTTAAATATGTTCTCATCTAAAATGGAGAGGAGAAAATATAAAGAAAACAGTTTGATGCACAATCGTCCTAAAAATTGTCAATTAAAGGTAATTTCAAGCATGGTTAACTACATGAGCATATGAAGTTCAATGGTATTATTTCTGAAATCACTTATTAATTACACAAATTGGTACATGACCACATACATAATTGTGTGGAACAATTACGTAAGTTCACAGTAGACACTATTAGTTATACTTCCTTGTTTGAAATCATGTTTACTAGGTTTTGGTATTACACATGGTTAATTATACAACAGTGTTATTACCTATGTTTATATTTCAATTTTTTAAGGATAAATATGTCAATTAATAAGAAAAAATTTGTTAGTCTATTGATGATTAATTACTTTTTAGCTAGTCTCTTGTAATTTTAATATTCAGGACTAAAGTATCAGTGAGGAAGCTTAAAAGTTTACTTCTAGATTGAACTTATAATACAAGCTTTTGCTTTTGTTTAATTTGTACCTTCCATAATTCCTTATTTTTCAGCAATTATTTTAGTTTTATATTATTTAGAGAGGAATTAAAAAAGGTGAGTATTATGGTTATAGTAAGGTTACCTATGAAGTTTTCTTTAGTGTTGCCCTCAAAAGTGTAATAGAGTTTAAAACAACAATATTGCTATGAGAAATGTTAGTTAATGGTCAAATGGTTTTGTTAAAAATAATATATTAAATTTAAAACTAATTTCTTTAAGAAATAAGTTGAACATGTTCTTCAGTATTTGCTTATAGATAAAATGGCTGCTAGAAGAATAGGATATTCTATGCTTTAGTGTTGAATAATTTTTTCACAAATTTGTTTATTGTGTATTTTATATTAGTATGTGTACCTATGACTAGTTAATATATGTCAGTGTATGTTTAAATGTGAAGATATCATATAGTGCGGAGGAGGATTTCAGAAAAAAGTGGTGATTGAAGTGGGAAAGAAGTTTGAAATTTGGAAAATGATTTTTAATTTTTACCAAAAATATGCTAGATGCTACGATTTTTCCGATGCTACAAGGTGAGGCAAGAAATACAACAATAAAGAGTTTAAGAGTAGAACATCAATGTGTCATAGAGGTTAGTCACACAAACCATGATGATAGAAACTAATGAAACCTATAAGTAGTTGAAGAAAGTGGTACAACACTCGTGTGTGTTATTGATATGATGAAGGTATTTAGAGTGTAAGCAAGTTTGAATATGTGTATGCCTATAGACTAATCAAACTAATGCAACATTTATTAAGCAATATTGTGTTGTTAATAGTCATGTGAGACGTAAACTAGAAATGTGCAACAATTGTAGGATTAAGTAATACACTAACGTATAGACTATTATAGTAGCTACAAGTGGATATGATCACATAAAATGTTTATTAAAGAAAAATGTAAGTATATTTCTTTTACAAAATTGATTGGTATGAGGATGGAAGGTTAAGGAATATTTTCTGGACCAATGCAAGGAGTCATACAGCATATGTCAAGTTTGGCGATTTGGTAACATTTGATACAACTTATCTCAAGAACAATTACTAAACAAAATTTTCTCCATTTGTTAATGTAACTTATAGTGGTCAATCTATTTTACTTGGATATGTAATGTTAATTAGTGAAACCATCCAAACTTTTTATTGAATTTACATGGTTAAGTTTTATAGATGAGAAGCCACCTACACTGATGAGTGTAAAAGTATAGGTAATGCTAATGAGGTGATATTATCAAACGTTAGGCAAAGATTATGTTTGTGGCACACACTAAAAAAATACTATAGAAATTTGGTGCCCACAAGAATTATAAGAAATTGAAAGATAGTTTTATGGACGTCATGTACAATGTTAGGAACAACAAAGAGTTTGATCAGAGGAAATTAGCTACCATGGTTGTGAAGTTTAACCTAAAAGATAATTCATAGTTAAGTCCCTTTTCGATGACCATAACAGGTGGGCTCCATTATAAGTTTGATGCCATTTTTCGTGAAAATATTAACAAAACAAAGAAATGAGGGTATGAATATGCTTACTTTGATGGCTATATACATGACCATAGCATATTGAGACAATTCGTTGAGCAATA
>JANZLD010000236.1:59036508-59048145 GCA_026413575.1 Erythroxylum carthagenense
ATACGCCCATTTAGGTATTTAATGAAAATTTAAACTTGTTGAATAAGTTTATTAATTGAAATTTAAAAAATAAAAAATAAAAAAAATATATAGCGGGTAACCCGCGGGTCTACCCATACCCGCTGGGCAGGGTATAGATTTTCAAAATCATTACCCGTTTCTATAAATTTACCCGCGAACTCGTACCCGTGTGACCCGTACCCGTAAGACCCGTACCCATACCCAGACTACCCGCCCATTTGCTAGGTCTACTTGTATTCATCTGTAAATCCAAGATTAATGATTAAATTATTTTAATTTCAGATTATCAAGTTCAATAATTTTTCCATGCTATTAATTTGAAGCAAAGAAAAATCTAATATCTTATACGTGGAATGAATGTGAAATTGTTAGGCCATTGATGACGGGGTCTGTTACGACATCTAACTGTTACAATAATGCATGGGCTCTTTTAAATAGAGTATGGCGTTCACGGTAATTACATTTGAACTATCTTTACGCATGACGTGATGAAGTAGGATGGAAAGTCGTAATGCACTTCATCGTCTGATTTAGTGATCATCCTATCAAATGCATTGACAAGTATTTCCAACCTTTTATTTTCATTTTTGCCTGGAGAATTTTAAATTATTTGTAACTGAGTAAAGCTTTTTGCGAACTACTATATAAGTGTCGATTCCACCCCTGCAAAATACATTAAGCTAAAAGCTTTTTAAGTTGTTTTAATGGTGTTTACACAACTACTATAAGATTTACTATAACTTCACTGTTTACCATGATTTCAAACTTAAACCCATATGAGTGTTTTTGTTCTTTTGCTTAACCTTTTATTTTGTTTAACAATCAAGATTTCATAATTTCCATCAAATAGAGAAGCCAAGGAAATTTCTCTGTAAAACTAATGAGATAATGGAAGAGGGAACTTTATATGTGATTAATCCTAATTGAAACTATATTTATGATAACAAAAATATATACATTAAAGTTCTACCTTACTAGCTTAAAACATAAGGTCTAGTTTAACTAAGATGAGATTGCTTATCAGCATAAATACATAAGACCTAACTTTCCTCTAAGTCCAAGGATCCTACTAGTCTCTAGAATGTATGGATAATCTTTTATGTTTTCTAAGCATAAGCTATGTTGATAGGTTTAGCAATGGAATTTTGAGTTAATTATTCCCTTATCAAGTATATGCATTGTTTTTGAGCCACCGATCTCGAATTCTTCAACCCCTTGAAGCATTTGTTAGTCCTTTCCTTCTATATTCTATGTATATAAGTAATAAAGCATATAAGCTAAACAGTCTCATCTCCCTTAGATCTTCCTCTATTCTCCACTAGCCAGACTATGCCGTCGTCAATGTTCATGTTGGTTATGTCCAGTTGGCACAGTCTTGAATTGTGATCTAGATCCCTAATTAATGAAAAGTGACACTAAAAAGAATAGTTAGTTAGTAGTCTTTAGAGCAACTTTACAGTTAGTAATTACCATTCAGATTTAAGAAGCTCAGTCTGTCCAAAGTGGAATGTTTATTCTTAGAAATTAATCGCAATAGATATGATGCCGTAGGATTAAAGTTTTTACCAAACCATGGTTACTCCTATAGCTTTTAGGAAATTCAAACATGATTTATTTGTGAACTTTCCTAAGGCATTTTCCAACCATGTATACTTGTCCTTCCTGTTTACGTCAGGGTTTTAGTGGGGCATTATATACATAAGCTCTTATGGTACAGTGCCCCACTGATCACCATCAATCCAAATATTTACTTTAATTTTATACTGAATACTTTGATCATGTTTGGATAGAGATTTGATCCATAGATAGGACTAATGTTGCTCTAGTTATTAAAGAAAAGACAACTTGCAAAGTAAAACTCATCAATCTTTGATAATTCTTTTCTTAAAGTTTAAATAACTCTCTTTATGAAAATCCTTTTCTTAAAATTCATATTTTGGAAAAAAAATCCTTCAACAGTATCTTAATAATTAAAAATAATTTTTATAATGTCAATCTTATTGAATTTATATGAAATTTCCTTCTAACAATTTGCAATTATAAACCATAGGATTTATCAAAAACAAAAACTTGATATTCCCATATTTTAGAAGAAACTTAATTCATCAAAATAAAATAACTTTTTGTTAAAGGCAATAAAACCACTCTTGCTTATTCCATATGCAAGATCATGAACTTTATTCCATAAATTAGGACTAAGAGCTTTAGCATCCAAAGAAATTTGAAGCCATGCTTTCCATGAGTTTATCTTATTCTCTAACCTATGCCTGTTTTGATTACTAACAAACTCGATTCAATCTTTCTTAATATAAAACATAATCAGTCATCATTCATGACTAGTCATTTATAACAACGGTTCTAAATATAATTGATCATGGTTTGAAAGTTAGATGTTGGCGCTCATTCTCGTTTCCCGCCTTTGCGTTTATTGTTTTATTATTTTGTTTTTTAATTTTGGTTTTTTGGCTTGCCAGCTCAGCTGAGGTTAGCTAGTTTATTTTGTCTTCTTTGTTAAATAACCGTCGATAGTAGCTATAAAAAGGTGTATTGGAACACATTTCAGTAGAGATGAATATATAGAAAATTTCCTCTACATGATTACGAGTTTACTTCTGTTTCTGTGTTCATCAAGTTCCTTCAGTTTTATCATTAGACAAAATATGATGGAACATCTTTACAAATATTCCAATCATATGAACAAGGCTACTCTATCTTCAAAACAAAATATCAACCAAATAATATGAAGACATGTTTCTTTTATCCTTACCATTTGTCTCCTATATTCTTCATCCTATGATATATGACTATAAACAAGACCAATAATTGAATATATTAATTTTAATAAGAATATTGAAAATAAAATGATTGGGGTAAGTTTATCTAAATATACAAAGCATTATCATTAGCTATTATTCATTCCAATATTTATGACTATAAACAAGACTAACAATTGAATATGTTAATTTTAATAAGAATATTAAAAATAAAATGATGGAACAAGTTTATGTAAATATACAAAGCATCATCATTAGCTACAGAGAAACGGGTGGCTCAAAACTCACGACCTCTTAAAAAGATAGTGATATGAGAAATCAGTAGCAGGGAAATTTAGGGATTTGTCGAAAGGGGAATTGGGGAAAATTGAAAAGGAGAGTCGTGAGTTTTATTAAAGGGGTTGGGTTATTAGTAGTTAAAAGGTGAGATTGGGTAGTGTTGGGCTTGTAGCCCATTATCGTTATTATTTTTCTATGTCATTGCAAATGGAGGAAGCCTTAGTCCAGGCTGTTAAGGGGGCAGTGAGAACATCCATAGGAGCTAACAACCTCCGGGATTCTCGCTAACTACCTATCATATAAGTATTCTAACAATGACCTGAAGAAGACAGAGAAATTAATATACGAAAATGATGTATGTTGTGTGTGTGGTGTGAACTTCCTTCTTCTTCCTTACGAAATATTCCTAAACGCCAGTAACTTAGATCCTTGCTTACACCATTTAGCTATTGAACCAACTGTATTTTTACGATAAGAACCAAAATCCATCGCATTACTAATTAAAACCAAAAAAGAAAAAGAATATTCAGTATTATCAAACAATCATTAAAAACTAATTCACTTCATCCTCGTAAAGTTACAAGTAAGAAGTTAATCTGGTACATGAAAATAAAGGACTTGCCTGGTATATCCCACGAGATTCGGCAGTTCTAACACATCATCGATAACATATCATCTATGTTAAATTTTGTTAAATATAGTTAATAATAATAATTTTAAGAAAACAAGGTAAAGAGACGCAATATAAGTATATATATATGTATATAATAATAATAATTTTAAGAAAACAAGGTAAAGAGACGCAATATAAGTAGTATATATAATAATTATAATAATAATAATAATTATTATTATTTTAAGAAAACAAGGTAAATTCCCGCAAAGAGACGCAATATAAGTAGTATATAAGTGTTTAGAGAGGCAGAGAGACGTGAGAGTATATATAAACGAATAGTATAGGATAACAAACGCGAAAGGATATTTTTTTTTTTTTTAAGCTGCTGTATATGACGAGTTGTTGCTGATGCTGCAAAAGTATGCAAAGTAAAACTTTAGGAAAAGATTTATCTTATGCCAGAAAATGTATGTTTATGAAGTGTCTTATGCCAAAACTAGAAACGGAGGGACTGAGAAAAGTCGTATCCTGGAAATGGAAAAGGAGAAGAGACTACAAAATCTTGGTTTAAACTTTGGTAGGTATTCTTTCTATTATTCGGAAGTTTTCTTGAAGTAAAATAACAAGCTGTGTCCCAATGGAAGAAAAATGACGTTCATAATCACATAGGACTGAAGTTAAGTGCTTATGTGATAATACATGATGGACTATAACACATCATTTATAGGTTTTGAAGACAAGATGGATAATTTGATTTAACACATATATTAGTTATATAACTAAATAAAAGTACGCAAATAGGAAACAACGTCTAGTGGGACTACTGAAATTATATTTCTCTAGTAATAATGAACGGAAGAAACCGGCAAATGGCCACAAAACAAAGAACATGTGCATCGACGGAGAAGGAGAATTTATAAATACTAATTTTTATTATATTATGAGCCTCATAAATCATAAATAATTACTATTCTTTGGTGTTCACTTAATCATGTTTTAAATAAATAAAGACACACGTGGGCCGTACTATAATTACTCTTCATTTGGTCCTTTATTCCAGAGTTCACACAACTTATACCTCACACATATGTTGCCCTGTGGGCTTACAAAAACTTTATTTTTAACTAAATAGATAAAAACGGTTAGACAACAGTAAAACACAAATGTACAATCAGGCATCGGACCAAGTGATCTCCATCTTTCCATACAAGGGATTCTTTCTGTAAACACGTAAAGCTTGCCAAACCCCTGCCGATGCTCCAATGCTTTTCTTCTTGCATCCATCGACGAGTTTACACTCATCGACCACCCGTGCAATCACTGATCTTCCATTTCCGACGACGACTATGTTTTTCCCGCACCTCGACCCTTCCTCGTACCATTCGATTGCTAGCGCCACAACCGGTCTGACACCTGTGTAGTACCTATTGTCACATGCCGTTCGTTTGGCGCCTCGCACAACAGTAAAGATCCTCGGAGTTAAAGTTGCTTTCATGTCCTCTATGTGGCGCTTATTAGAACCTGGACTGTCATCAGTCCCACCCCTTGGTAGATGATAATTTTCTACATATGTTGGCGTCTGTGCTTCCACAGATTTACTTGCTAAGAGTAATATAGCAACAATGACATCGACAGAAATCAGAATTGCGGTGGACTCCTTCATGGTCATGAATTAAGCATGTATCCTTATACTTTGGGTTATTTTGAGGCTCAGACTTGGAGAAGTTGGATGAGGTAGAAATAATACACAAGTTGTGGACATATACAGAAGATTATTAGTAATTAATTAGAACAGGACATACTGATTCCAACTTACTGATTAATCCCTACGAGCGTATTTTAGTTAAGCATTGCTAATGAAAATGACAGAACCCAGAATTTCTCTATGGAAAAAGGGAGCTAAAAACAACTTTTTTTGGGGTAAATTACAAATACAAGAATTATCACTTAGTTAATTGTTGAACAATCTAGAATTCATTTATTTGAATCATTCAAAGATGCATGATGTGCGGCCAAATTTACATGTTTGCTAAAGGAGATTAACAGACCTACATTTATCTCGTCGGCAACTCACCCTTCTTGCATAATTACATGTATATTTCTTATTGCAATGTGATATAAATGTATATTTCTTATTGCAAATAAATTAAAAGCTGCTTTGAAACTCATCATTAATTCATACCAAAGTGCATTCATGCAATAGAGGAATATGGGTAGTAATATCTTTCTTATACAAAAATTTCTCAAGGGCTATAATATCAAAACTTCCATTAAGAGTTGCCACTTAAAGATTGAATTTAATAAAATATTTAATTCCTTAGATAGTAATTTTATCATTAACTATCTTCATGCTTTCAAGTTTCTAAAGCTCTTCCTATATTAGATTTAAGCATGCACAAAGTCTAACTGTTAAAGTATAATTTTGAATGGAGAAACTATATTGTTATTCAAAGGGGTTAAAGATACCAGGCAAAGGGATCCTTTATTCCCTTTACTATTCACAATTACAATTGAAATCTTCATTAAGTTAATTGCTTCCTATATAAAAGATAATGGTTATTTTGCGTTATATAATAAATGTTAGAACCTTAAGACATTCAATTTGGCTTTTGCAAATGATTTGCTTTTGTTTTGTGGAGTTCATCCTATCTCTCTTGGTGTATTCATGAGCTCCTTTTTATCTTTCTCTAATATGTCTGTACTGATTATTAATTATTCTTTATATCACATCTAGTACTCCTAATGATAGCTGATGATAAAGAATATGTTACTATGAAAAGAAATGATAAGAGCTATGTGAAGATTGGATATAGAGGTTTTGAATGAGACAATGTTATAGATAAGGTTAGAGGTAATGAAAAGGAATGCAATGAAGAAGGGTTGGAGGTAATGGAAATGATTGCAATGAAGAAGGTGACTATTCCAAAGGTGATAAAGATAAGAAGGAAGTTCACATGGTACAAATAGTGAATATGAAGTAAGTGATGTTGAAGTTCAATCCCCAGTTTATAGATGATGAAGCTTCTATTCCAAAGAATAAATACATTGTCCTTAATCCAAAAGTATATATGAAATATTTTAAGTTTAAAATTGGAATTAAGTATGAGACCCAGATGAGGAAAGCAATAAGAAATTATAAAATTACGAATGGATATGATGTTTCAATGCAAGATCCAATGTGAGAATGGAGAGTGTATATGAGTCGCAATATCCATTTCAGGTATATGCTAGCTATATTAGAAATGAGAAAACATTTGTTGTTAAGATAGTATAAAACAAGCATAATTGTAAAAGAGTGCAAAGAAACCAACAAGTTAGTAGGAAGTGGATAGAAAATAAATACTTACACAACTTTAAGAGGAACCCGAATTGAACAATTGATAAGATGACAGATGATCTTCAAAGAAAATATGCATTATAGATGGCTATATCCCAATGTTATAAGGCTAAATGGGAAGCTATTATCATGATACTATGATCTATAAAGGTTATTATGTCAATTTATGGTCTTAAGAATAAGAGTTACGATGAGTTAACAAATATGGGCAGTATATTATTCAAACAAAACTTGATGAATAGCATAGAAAACCAATGTTTAAAAAGTTTTATATAGGATTTAGTGCCAAATATGGGCAATATATTATTCAAAAAAAACTTAATGAATAGTATAGACAACCAATGTTTAAAAAGTTTTATATAGGATTTAGTGCTTTGAAGCATGGTTTTCTTGGTGGATGCAGGAAAATAATTGGGCTAGATGGATATTTTTTAAAGACATTCCATGGAGGTGCTTTACTAGTATAGTAGGTCGTGATGGAAATACTCAAATGTTTCTTATATCTTAAGCTATGGTTGAGGGAGAAAATCACCAATCTTATAACTAGTTTTTAAACATTCTTATAAAAGATCTAAACATAACTGGGAGTACATGGACTTTTGTTAGTGATCAATAGAAGATAAACTTTAAATATCCATACATGTGACATTCATTTCTCAATAGGCTTTGAGTTCTTCAATTTACTTTATCTTCTTCTCATTATAGAGTTTAATGGATGCATTAAAGAATTCATTCCTAGAATTTTAGCATGGAAAATATGTCTATGTCCATACAAATTGGTCAACTTTTCATAAAGGCTACACATATAGGAGTTTATTTTAGCAAGTGGTAAATTACGTAACATAAATGGAATTTAATGAGATAATGGAGCAGTTAAAGAGTATTTTTATGAAAGCTTATGATTATTACAAAATTAAGAAACTAGATCCTTTTTAGAAGGCATTTATAAGAATAATAATAAAGTGTGAAATACTTAATAATAACATATTAAATACATTTAATGGACTCATTTTTGAAGCTCATACAAAAAGCATGATCAATATGTTAGAAGATATCTAAGTTTCTTTAATGTCTTAGATATATGAAAAAGGGACATAATAGAGGTTATAAAATAGGAAGCAAGGCACTATATGACTAAGATAAATAGGAATTTGAAATTTGAAATTTTAAGTCACACTTTTTACAGACAAGTTCATCATTGATTTACAAGCACAAATATGTCAATATAGACTTTGGGTTTAATAAGAATTCCATGTAAGCATGTTGTGTCTTGTATATCATATCAGATGAGGATATTATTGCTTATATAGTTGATACTACAAGTGTAAATGTTACTTGAATAGTTATCAATATGCTATGGAACTTATTAGTGATCCTAAATTTTGGACAAAGACTAAAAATATGCAACCAAATATTACCTCCATTGCTGAAGAAGATACCTAGAAGATCTCACAAAGACAAAAGAAGGGATAAGACTGAAAAATCATGAAATCCTTACAAATGAATAAGGTTGGAGTAGCTACCAGATACCATCGTTGTTAGGAATTTGGTTACTATATAAGAGGATGCAAAAATAAGGATCAACCTTTGAGACAACATGAAATTACTAAGGTGATTATTAATTTTTTGTTTGTTTACATTTTAAATGTGGATGAAATGTTAATTTATTTATCATAAACTATATCAATATGTGTAATGCAATGAAAAATAGCAAAGGCCACCAAAAAATAAAGTCCCTTCATCTAATGTTGGTAGCTACCAATTTGAAGACCCACATAATCAATATTTATAGGCTCAAATACTATATCCTCTATCTTAAAAGGGGAGTATAGGGTGGTTCTTGAATATTCACATTTAATTTCAAGTAATTCATCTCCAAATTATTTAACATTATAATTGCTTTTTTTATATAGGCAATTGGAGGATATTGAGTGACATTTAAGGAAGCTAGTGAGAATACTTATTTTAAAATTAGTCATTCAAATACATATTTACACTATTTATATATAATTATATCATATTTGCTAATATTGTGCTTTTTAATTTTTTTTCTTCATAGATGGGTGGAAGTCAATTTCAAGTGATCGAACCTCAAAACAATAATGAACAACTTAAGATTCCTAAAATACACTGGCAATACAACTTAAACTAGGAGGATGATCAAATTAAAGGCTAAAAAATCAGCTCAAAGAAAATCTCAAGTTATTGATGATTGAGAAATTGGGTAACCAACGTCTCGTTATAAATGAGAATTTGGATAGTCAACTTTTGGTTGAATTTTTACTTATTCTTTGGTTGAGAGTTTTAACATTTGTTTAGTTATGCTTTAGTTAACAGTTTGGAGTTTAGTTATACTTTGATTAACAATTTGTACATGCTTTGGTTAATAGTTTGAAATCGCTTTAGATGAGTATTTGAACATGGATTGATTGACAATTTGAATATTGGTTCTTTTTTCACTAGCTGACAATGTTTTGTAAGTGCTATTTTGTAAGAGTAAACAACATATGACATATAATGCATGTTTGTTTTACATATTAAAATGAGATACATCTATGATTGGAGATTATTCATCATAGACAAGGAAGTATAGGATAAGACTATGATGCTCTCAATGAGAAGCCTAAGATTAAAGTCAAAAAATGAAATTTTTTAAAGTTAAGAAATCTATACAGACACTTATAGGTAACACTTAGATTAGTTAAAATTTTGAATATGAAATATGTTTATTGATTCATTTGCAAGAAGATGTTAGTCAAGAAGCATTTATATCTTATTTTAGTAGTTTGTAGGAAGAAAATTAAATTGTTAGAAAAAGAGAAAAAAATCATAACTTTTAATTGTTATAAACTAACTTCCAATTCAAATTTCATAATATTGCATTATTGGGACAACAATGCATCTTTGCAAACATATGACAATGTCTCCATTCTTAATCTAGGTACATTAAATGCCTAAGATCTGTAATCACATGGGACTAATAAAATAGATAAACACAAATATTACATTTATATCAATTTTCATTATTTATGTGAATTACTATATATAATTACTTCTAATGAGCAACAATGCATCTTGCAAACAAGACTCTTATCTTATCACACGGAAGATGTCTGACTTATTTTTTCACAATAGCAAACCTTTAACTCATTCATTAACGGTAAATACCCACAATAAACCTACAATTTGAACATTGATTAAAATTTTGTATAGTAATGGTATTGTTAAAAAACTATAATTGAAATACTTACTTTTATATTAACCCATTGATAAAAATGTTGACCAATATTAAGCTTAGCATTTGATATCCATAACTTCATCTTCTCATTATAATTGGGGAAAACCAATATTGGAAATGAAATAAAATGAAGTACAATCAAGGTATCACATATAACAATAAAAAACATTCAAATTATTTTACTATTGAACGTAACGCTTTCTCTCGATAAAATTGGGAATATATCCTTTTAATTTTTGCTAAATTATAAAAACAATAATAAATATCATTCTCGAATCCATTAACAACGCCTTTATACTCTTCCTATTTCAAATATATACTAGGTGTATAAGCAATGAAAGCTACATATATTTTATTTATATATTACAATATTATCATACTATTATTTAATTAATAGAATATATCACATGCAAATAATATATTATACCATATCAAATAAAAATGACAGTAATTATAAAATTAATTAAGAAAATGAGATAATGTCTCTAAATTATGGAGTTCTTATCTCTCATATTGAAGGAGATATTATCTTAATCATCTACATATTGCACGAGAAATCGATTAGACAAGGAACAATATTTATAACTTTTATGCCCTTGAATAATCATGTCCTAAAGTTGCCTAATATATAGTATCACTCCCACTAAAACTTTTTCATATAATATTTTGCATGTCTTCTGAACATTGCTTCAATTTTGAGAAGTTCAATAGATCTTCTTAGAAAAATATTTTACATGAATTGGATATGATTCAAGTAGATAGATTAACAAGTTTGAAAAAGTAGTAAGCAAAATAGGCAAATGGTGTTTAATTTATCATCCATTAGACTAATATAACAATTTAAAGTTAGGCTTCAAAGAAAAACACTAGCTTCATTGGTTGGTTTTCCTTTCTTGTGAAACTCAAAATCAAACCTCCAAACTAATAAAGCTTCTAAGAAAAATAAAATTGGAACCTGTCCAAACATATCAAAATTAAACACATGAACACAGTCAACACACTCTTAATATTTCATAGCTCATTACATTTAACACACAACCTAACGAAGGAAATACACAAGTTTCATACAAGATAAATGAATGATTACTAGTAGCGAAGGGATAGACAAAGGAAGGATTACACTATAAGAAAACTCACTTTCTCCGACGGAATATTCCTTCGGTGAAATCGCTATTTCCGTCGGAAATTATATTTGCCGACAGAAAGCGACGGAAGAAGACACCTTCGTAAACATCGCCGTCGTTATAACTTACCGACGGAAATATTCCGTCGTATTTTGTCAACGGGTAACCGATGGAATATTATCCGTTGTTGTTATTTTGCGACGGACATTGATTTAAAATGGCGTCGGTGAAATTAACTAATCACCGAC
>JANZLD010000236.1:59048245-59061831 GCA_026413575.1 Erythroxylum carthagenense
TTTATAATCCTCATACTCACATTGAACACTCATATAATGATATTAGTTTAGTTCTACAACTCCTAATGCATTTCATCAAACACCTTGAGGTCAAAACCATGTCAACCCTATCTACACACAAATCTTTAAATTATTTCCATTCAGTACATCCACAACAATCACACAACACTAATCAAAACTAAATTAACAAATGAAATGCATTAAATCAATTCAAATTTACATCAAAACCACTGCAACCCACAAAACCCATGCTTTACCTTCGGATTATCCAGAGGAGAGAGGGAGCAGCACGTAGAGGGAGAAGACGGAAGGAGAAGGTCGCCACGTCACCGGAGAAGACGAAAGGATAAGGTCGGACGTCCACTGTCGCTCAACATCACCGGAGGAGATGAGAGAAAGAGAGGAGGAGAGTCGGGGAAGGAGAGAAGAAAGACGGCTGCGCAGGGATTTAATTTTATTTTAGCAACGGAATGCTCCGTCGGTATATTAAAAAAAACCGTCGCAGGATTAAACCTCCTAACCTAGTTCCCCGACGCCGTTTTGAAATATACCGACGGATGATTTCCGTCGGTGAAACTTCCCTCGCCGACAAATTTTGCCAACCAAAATTTAATTCCGTCCCTATGTACAGACAGAAATCTATTCATCGGCATATTTCCGTCGCTATAACTCTCCGTCAAATTTTCCCTCCACCATTGGCAATAGATTTCTGTACCGTCGCAACTTCTCTTTTTTCATCGATGGATTTGTGAGTACTATCTTAAATTACATACGATATAATGTTCGCCGGTATAGTTCCATCGCTATTTAACAATTTTCTTGTAGTGTTACTAGTAGGGAAGGGATAAAAATTTCCTTCAGGTGCAAAATACTTGATTTTGTAGCCGGTGAGAAAACAGTCTTGTATACAACTTAACAAAATCAAATTTTATAGCTAATGTGAAATAGTCTTGTGAAAAACAATTGGACAGTTAAAGAGTTTGGTGTAGTAGTTTGTTAGATGAAGATGAGTAAGCAACTGATTCTATAAAACAAAAAAAGTCTAGTGCAAAAAAATTAGAGAGTTAAAGATAAAGATGGCGATAGTCTGCTATGTGAAGAGAAGCAAGCAACTAATTCCTAAATTCAAATAGATTAGGGTTTATTATTTCATAATTTTTATGTAATATTAAGTAATTAATTAAACAAAATTTTGAGTTGCACATCCTTTCCTCCTATTATCTTGTGTGTCAAAAATTACATCTGGTGTGGCTTACCTTCTCAGCTTCAATAATAGAGACATTAAATTTGGGCTATTTTTGCAAAAAATAAAAGTTAAGTATTTAATCGCAACTTTTTAAAACTCAAACTATAAATGTAAAGTTGAGTAAAGTTTGGATTTTTTTAATTAACACTTAAATAAATAAGAGTTTATCAATATAATACGAAGTTGAAAACAAAGTTAGTCTACTATGTTTATCTCCCCCAATAAATATTGTTTGATCCTTCTTTTGTTGTTTTTCATCTTTTACCATCATTTCACCTTTACATGATGTATTTTCTCTTTCTTTTTTTGATTGGTTTTTTTTAATACATGCCTGGGTGTCATTCTACTTTTATAGGTGTTTCCATTTTATATGTAATGTGCTATTCTCCTTCATCTCTTGCCATTTCAGCTTCCTTTCATATGTGATGGTGATTTTTCCTCCTCTTTGAATTGGATCTTTCTTTTAGCATGACAACCCTTTATTTTATGCTATTTACTTCTCATTCCTTACTCATTTTTCATGATAGTCCCTATAGGGAAATCAAAGATTTGTAACTAACAATTTAAAAAAATGCCTTAAAATGTAATTAGGATAATATTGAAATTAAAAGACCTAAAGAAATATGTAGGGAACAAAGATGAAAACTCTCCAAGAAGAATCAATAATTTAACTATTACAATGCATAGAAAGGCATATAGGATTTCAAAATAATAATAAAAGTCATAAATTTATGAGGTATCTATGACATAGAACAAAAATTATAAGACAAAAGTTATCTAAGACATAAGACTAGCACCAAAAAGGCCTAAAGAAGTATTCAGGATTAGAAAACAAAAATTTAATAAGAGAAAATTAAAATTTTAAACCTAAAGAAATATTTAGATTTTTATGTAAATATTGAATGTCCCAAAAGGGTTTCTGACAATTGTTAAATACAAACCTAGAGAGGTATTTAGAGTTTTTAGGGAAAACATTTAAAGATCCTAAATAAGCTTTTAAGAATTAACAACTGCAAAACTAGTGAGATATCTAGGCTTTAGACAAAATTGAAAGTCCTATTGAGGATTTTAAATATTAACAAGTACAAACTAAAAGAGGTATTTGGGACTTTAGACAAAAAAAAAGAAGTTTCTAGAGAAATTTTTAAGAATTAAAAACTACAAACCTAAAGAGGTAAATTTTTGAAGATCATATAGATGTTTCTAGGGATTAGCTATTACAAAACTAAATAAATATCAAGGGTTTTAGGTAAAAATTGAAGGTCTTGGCTAGGTCTATGAATTAACAACTACAAACCTACACTGGTATTTAAGGCTTTAAACAAAAATTGAATGTCTTAGACATGTTTCTAAGAATTAATAACTGCAAGTCTAAAGATGGAACTAGTTATCAAACAAAAATTGAAGGTGCTAAGGAGGTATCTATAAGTTAACAATTAAAACCCTTGAAAGGTATTTAGCGTTTAAAAAATTAAAGGTCTTATAGAGTTTTCTAAGAATTAAAAAATACATAATAAGAGGAATATCTAAGGTCTTAGGCAAAAATTGAAGCTCTTAGAGGGATTTCTAAGAATTAATAACTAACAAACCTATTCATTGAAATAAAAGACCTAGAGAGGTATCTAGGCCTTACACTAAAATGAAATAATTGCAGAGATAGCTAGGATTTAAGAACTACAAACATAATATAGTATTTAGAGTGTCTAATAGAATGAAAGAGAAGTTTTTAGATACCATAAACTTCAATCATATAATAGTATCTAAGGTTTTTAAGCTACCGATAGGAATCCTAGAAAGGTATATAAGAGTTATAAATACAAATCAAAGTATGTATTAAAGTTGTTTCCTAAAATGAAAGAACTAAAGAGATATCAAAGATTTGACATAGAAATTAATGATGAAAACATAAAAATATACTTTAAAATGATTGGCAATTAGTCAAAAAACATGTTAGAGCAAAAATATAAATTTTCTAATGATATATCTTTGAAATGTTGTCATGTGATGCTAGTAAATTGAAGGATTTTAGCTTGAGAAATTAGAAGATGCCACCTCTTCATAATGGTTCATTTCAAAATTCTTCAATAATTTCTTGAAAAATTGAGGGATCTTCATCATCAATACTAATGCTTATGCTAGCTACTAAAAAATTTAACATTATTGATGAAATAGTTAAGAATATTATATTTAAAATTTATAAAAGCCTATTATTTTGCATATATAATTGATGGTGATCACTTTTTCATTTTAGAATAGGTTCTTTGAACTTTTAGATCCACTTAAAATTTTAAACATTTCATCTAGAAAATGTATTTCTTTTTAAATTTTATTTGGATAAAAAACTAAAATTAAACAATTGTATACAACTATTGAAATTGGCATGAATATTTTGACAAGATCTTGTATAAATTAAAATATTGATTATTTTCATCATTAAAGTACCAAGGATAGCAATTCCTACTCTAAATGCTTAAAGGAAAAAAGAATTTCGAAATGATTTTTATTAAAGATTAATTATAGGAGCAATAGAAAGACCCTTGTGGATGAATTTCAAATAAATCATAAAAATATAAACTGATTATGGTGATAATAAGTTATGACATTGCTTACATTGTCAAGATAGTTAATCTTCAAAAATACTTTTATGCCTACAAATCAACAATTAAACCATATGTAATAGATGATAACAAAATGAATATAAATAAAAGAAATGTTAAGACCTTATAGCTTGTTTTTATAGTGTTTCTTTTTAAAATAATATCATATTTCACCAAGATGCTTTGGCTTTATTTTGGAAGGAAAATGTTGTAACTTCTCATTAAAGAGCATATTGCATTGCGTTTATCTTACCTCTAATTTTTTACTTAGGTTGTCATTTACATGCCTTCAAACTAATAACACATTCTTCTTTTAATGCTTAAACTTTTTCTAAATTATTGTTTACTTGTTTTTGTTAGAGAAGTGCTCTAAAGGCAATCACGTTTAGCACTTTTTTACAAACTCTATTTTGATTAATAAAGAGAAAGGAAATTTTCATTAATTTGATGTTCATTTATCTATGAATTGATGTCTATCTTAAATTGAATTAATGAAGTTCATAATACAAAATATAGCATGAAGGAAATCATGATGAAATCATGATAATGAGATTCCTATCATATGTAATTATGTTAGTATCTAAATTATCCCAAGTCATAGGAATAATGAGACAGGGCATTGTTAATCTAGATAAACTAGCACATGGTATACTCCTTGATTGGATCAAGCAGTGACTCTCATAAACTATAAGTATGAGATGTTTAGAGTTAACATGTGAATGCTTACTAAGAGTAGTAAGTACATCGAATGATTGACTATGAGATTATCATATGGATGATCTATCAAATGTCAGTGATTAATCCCATCATAACAATGGTGCAAATATCCTTAGACTAGAAGTACTCAAGGATATCTTGGATATTGATCCTATGCTTTGACACCATTCCTTGTTGCCTCAAGATGAGGTTGCTTATAGGGTGGTGATTGGGTATAGTTATTAGTATTCGAAAGTAATTGGGTAGCTAATAAGGGATTCACCACTCTTAATAGAAGGAGATGATACTCATGGACTCTTGTCGGGGTCATTACTTGAGATTCTCTGGCGAGAGCAATTTTGTGTCATGAAGAGAGTCTTTAGTTTCACTTAGAGTAATGAGATCCCAAGGACAAGAACTAAAGTCTTTAATGTCACATAGAGTAATGAGATCCCAAGAACAAGAACTAACATCACTTAGACTATATTTGACATAGTCTACTGGGAGTTAACACATAGCCTATACTTTGAACCAAGTGGGGTATGGGATGGTGAAGGGATGAATTGCATGGTAATTGACTGTGGAAAGGTTTGTAAGTCAGATAATTAATTATCGAAGAGTTTGAATGTTAATCCACTTACATTCTAGTAAATTGGCATCATAAAACTCTCCATGATTTGCTCGGATTAAGATTTAATTCAAGTAACCAAAATAATTAGGAACCTAAGGGTCACATGCATAAAAGATCATATGAAAAATAAAGTGTGCATGGTTGTCATTTAACCAAGCTACGGTCGTGGCTTATAAGCCACAATCATTACCGACTTAATGATAGGTGGTACATAAATGAGTTCTTCACTTATGTACACACGAATTTTTAGCCAAAAACACACTCAGTAGAGAGGATAAGGGTCCAAAAGAGTTCTGGAAATGAGAGGAGTGATCTTGAGATTTGTTTATACAATTTTAAGCAATTGTTGCATGTAACTTGGTCTTGATCTATCTCTCACTTGAGCATCTACTTGAACTCATTTTTTTTGGTGCTCTAACCACCCTTACAAAATGATTTTTCTTCATCTTTGCATGCACTCTAGAGGCCAAGGAAGGTGTTTGGTGTTTTCTACAACCCAAACAATGAGAAGATTCAAGAAAGGAGGAATATTTCCAAGGTACATATGATGTAATTTCATGTCCTTATAATTTGTTTATACATGCACATGGATTTTGGATTTTGTAAGGATGTCGTGGGGTTGAAATTTTTTTTCCAACACTTCCACTACGTTGCCATGTATGTGTTGCATGGATCCATAGCTCCCCTATATTTTTTGTTTTTATAGGTTTTGATCTAACAAGATTTATAATTTTAAATCTCTTTTCTATTTTAGTAAAATTTCTATTTGGGTTCCTATTTAACAATTCTTTGACTTTTGATTAAACTATAATTGATCAATTTATTTTACCTAGTGAGCGCTTCTTTTTTGTGCTTTAACTTTTTCCTAGGTCATAATACATTGGAATTTGTGAATTTGATTTTGGTATATATTTTTAACGCTACCAAAGTTTTTTTAATTAGAAAACTCACTTACCAACTAGTAATATAATATTAAGTAATGATTCTTTAAAGAATATAATATTAAGTATGGTATCGATTCCATGAAGTAGTGTAGATAGAAAACCCTATTGTAAATAAAAAGTTGAATTTTATAGATTTTTAGAGCAATGAAACATAAGATAAAACTTAACCTGATATTGAAAATATCCAAAAAAATAAATGATAAGATAATTAATCAAAATATAATGCAATTAAATAGTTATATTTAGATGAATGCTTCCTCTAACAGTTCTTTTGACTACATAAGTTACTTAACATATGATAGATATATCCTTTATAATGGCAAGATTTTTTTAGATATTGAAACTATAGTCTCTTGAGTTATAATAATATAGATCTAAATATATTTACAACTTAGTATACTAAGATAATTTCTGAATCTTATTTCTCTAAGGAAGAATAACTTATAAGCAATCACCTAAGGGCTTAAGAAGTCTTCTGACAATGAACCCTGGCTTTTATAGAGAAAAGGATGTTTTTTTAGATGTAATTTTATATAAAATATGGTTAAAATATTATGAAAATTAGAGTTTTCACCCTTAAATATGTTTTACTCCACATATGCCATAATCCATCCCATAGTCATGGCCGTAATCATAGGCCTCAGTGATTCCTCTAGATAATAGGCATGGCCTCTTGCATAGTCATTTTTCCAAGATATATATCTCAATTTTTCCTTGAAGATGAACACACAACCTCTAGCATGACATTTCCATTAATCATGGATCTCACTATTTCCTTGATGAATTGCACATGATCTCCTGCACAGTTGGAGCTAAGTAGTATCACTTATTGCACTTGATACTTGTAGTACACTAGCTAGCACACATGCATGGTTCAAACCATGTTCCTCTAATAATTGTGAATTTCTTCATGTTTTTTTGCTTCAAATTACCTTCAATTCTTGAATAATATCATCTCAAAGTCGATTTTACATAATTACCTAAAAATGATAAAAACAAAGCAAAACAAGGCATATGACATTAAAATTAAGCGAAATAGTCTATAAAATATGTGCATAATTCATGCATCTAAAACATTCCCATGCTTAAGCTTAAGCTTGTCTTTATGAAAATTAATTCCATTACTTTTAACTTAATAATGCAGCAATTATATAGAAAAAATCAACAAATCAATTAGAGAAACCAAGACAATTCATGACGTATTTAACTGGAATGTTTAGCAATTAGTTAGGTTTTTTTATACATTAAGTCATAAATCAATTAATTCACCTTAACAATCTTTCAAATATCCACTTAATTTAAAAAATTTAATCTAATGTATAAAGAAGGTGGATTAAGGAGCAGCTCCTAATTCAAAACATTCATAATCAATTTAGCACTGCTCTCACTTTGAGTTGGTCCCTGATTTAATCAATTAATTCAAAGCATTATTTCCCTTACTTGTATAGACGCGCCTGAGATACATATTAATTAGGAACCTCAAATTAGGGAACATGTAATGAAAAGATGTGCATTTTTATAATTCCTTATTTGATGTAATTGATGTCCTCATCTTTTTAGCATTTAAGTTTTAGCAACTACAACTTTTCGCTTCAATTTTCAAACCATTGTGAATTTCCATTATACTTACAAGTTTACCCTTACATATTAAAATTCTTTAATTTAAAAGAAAAAAGGGTATATAGACCAAATGATTCCCTCACTATAATTGAATGGTACATTATCCACATTATAAAAAATATAAAATAATAACAACAATGTCATAATATGAATCTTATTGAGATGAAGGGTCTAAGGAGTTCTCAAACTACACAACCTTATCCATAGCTAGTAGAGAGGTTGTTTCTAATAAAGTCATAAAAAAGATTTATGAAAAAGTTAGAAGAAAATAACAACCAAATACATAACAAAATAATTGTATGATTGAAAAAATAAGAATAAATAAATAAACAACAAAGAAAATAAATAAGTAAATAAATCAAATAAGCAATCGAAAAATCAAAATACAAAATAAATAAAGAAAATAATTAAAAGAGCAAGTTCTATAAACAAAAGTGAATTAAAAGACACAAGAATCATTAAAAAAAATGGTTTCAAAAGGCTCATAAAAAGAGAATGGCATTTTTATATAAGGTTCTCTACCTTGTATTTTAGTTCTCCAAAGTTTTCTATTAAGTGTTAATTCCGCGATAAGCTCTAGTAGTGCCATATTATTCTTGATCACCCTCTCCCAATTCTTCTTAAGTCTTCTTTTTCTTCTCTACGGTTCTTAAGTATAATCTTCCTTCATCTTCTCATTAGGGCATCAGGATATCTCCTTTTAGCATATTTAAACCACCTAAATCTTGTCTCTCTTAATTTACTATTATTGATAGCTACCCCCTACTTGTCTCTTAACACTAAATTCCTTATAATATTGCACATGTTTCATAGGCCAACACTCTATCTTATAGAGCATGGCCACTATAATTGTAAATGGTAGAATTTAACTTTTAGTAACCTCTTTATTTAAGCCATCCTAATTTGAAACGATGAAAGGTATTGTCATCTGCCTTGCCACTGCTATGGATGATGGATCTAAAGTACTTAAAACTATATTTGTATGGTATAACCTCTGTACCATTATGATCTTCACATCAAATGCGACCTTGCAACCTAAAAAGTTACACTATAAGTACTTTGTCTTAGTCCTGCTCAATTTAAAGCCTATTAACTCTAATGTAACTCTCTAAATTTCTAGTTTGACATTAACACCTTTTCTTTGTTTCAATGACAAAAATAATGTTATCAACAAATAACATACACAAGGAGTATACCCTTAGATATTTTTGGTACGTGTTGGACCCAAACACTTTCTTGGAAGATAAAACGATTATATGTGAAATGTTGGAAGTTAACAGTTGGAAAATGTAGTTTGAAACATGTTCGCTGAGTATGCTCGGTGTTTTAGCCATAAATTTTTCTCTAGTTATCCAAATGAGATGACATTTGATTTGGAGTAAATTAGAGAGATAGGGCTACAAATTTTTTGATGAAATCAAGTTTTAATTTAGTCTTTAAGAATATCAATTTTCGGATGGAAGTTGAGCACAAAATGTTGTTTTAGTATAAGAATAGTTTGGAAATGTTTAAGGTATAACTTTTAGATTATGGAACTAAATTGAATGACTTTGGTGTTATTAGAAACTTAAGACAATGAGGAATATTTTTCTGGAAGGAACTATTATCAAACTCTTTCAATTACCTGATCAAAAAAGGTCTTGATTTTTGGAAAAAGTTAGGCAATGACTTAAATGAATTTTGAGGTATTGATATATTAATTATGTTATTTTTATGGAGTTAATTAGCATGTTAATGTGAGTAAGGCTTTATGACATGGGTTAATTGAATTATAGTATTAAGGTGGCAAGATTTCATGAGGGGCAAAATTGGCAAGTCACTTAAGCATTTAAATTACAAGGCATATAAGGAAGGGTAGAAGGGTCCTTGTACACTCATTAATGGCAAAATTGTAATAAGAAGTGTGGACTTGCTTTTAAGGAAGAAGCATGAACGAAATTGAGGGAGAAAAACAAAGAGAAGAGAGAAGAAGGAAAGAATTCGGTGGAGAAGAAAGGAAAGAAAGAAGAAAAGCTAGGTTTCATCTTTTCTTGGATTTCAAGAAGGAATTTGTGGTTGTTCAAGAAGAGAAAAACGAAGAGAAAGGTTAGAGCTTCCATTAGAGCCAAGAAATTCACTGTTTGGTGAAGATTCAAGGTAAGTTTGTGTTTTAATCTTTGGATTTTTGAAAGGGTTTTATTTTATATAGCTTAAGAAATGTATGGGTTTAAGGATTCTAGGATCAATTTTATTAATATGTTCTTATGGGTTCTCCAATTGGAATGCCTATTAATTTGGGGATTTTTGTCAATGTTGAAGAAATTCAAGAGAGGTAAGAGGAGCAAGAGTAAAGGCTTTTGAGCAAGGTTTTCAAGCAAGGAAATTAAGATGGGTACGTGTTTATAATAAAATAAATAAGCCACTTTTGTTTTCTTTAAATCGAGGAAATTTAATGATTTAAATTACATCATAAGTGTTGCATTAATTGTGTCTTGAATGAATTGAGAAATTGCTACATGTGTGATATGTGAACTGTGTGATGATTTATTAAAATAATTTACTTTGAAAAGATCGCATGTTATGGAATCATGTTTTCAGAAAGGGTTTTCGAAATATATCAAGTATATGAAATCAAGTTTTCAAAAAAAATGTCATTTTGGACAACAAGTTTTGAAATACATGTTATGTGTGTTTGGTTTAATCCATCCAAGAATTTTCACGTGCACGTTAACTAAGTTAAGGCTTCTCTCGCTTGCCCGCTAATGGCACAGAGCTCCTTCATGAACTCCCTTAAGTTTACGACTACACAAGACCATTATGTGAAATTGTGTAGTTTGTCATGTTTATAGATCTACCCAAATCATTCTAATGTGCTTATGTGCTTATGATATGTGAACAAGTTTGATGCATTCATATTTTGTGATTTGTATATTTGACTATGTGATGAGAATTTGAGAAACAAGTGTTTTATGGATTTCAACAAGAATTTTCTATGACAATGAACTTTTTGAATGGTTTTGCTTATTTTTTTTGTTATAAGCTATTACTCATAAGCTTTCAAGCTCACCCCCTCTCATCTTCCCCTATTCAGGTGATAAGCAAGAGACCAAGTGAAATAAAGTCAAAACATTACTCCAGATTTGCATGTTTTGTTTTGTTTTGGAGTAGTTTATGTAAAACAAGGCTGAAATTGCATTTTGCCCAATTATTATTCAAGTATCTTGTGTAATTTGGGAGTTTTGGAATATTAATGTATTGTGGCATGAAATGCCATTAAATTTTGTAAAACTCTTATTTTATGATGTTAATGGAATATCAATTTGTGTATGATCGATTGTTAGTTTGAAATATGAATGATATATGGATGACGATGATGAATGTTGAGCATGAATCGTTGATATATAACATATCAGTGAGATGTTATGGAAAAGACACATAGGAATTATAAATGATGAGATGTAGTTAAATGTGACAAGTCCAATAAGCTGAGATTTAAAAGTGGATGAAGAAAAGTTGGAATTTGAAGGGTTATAAAATGATGTTGCATAGAGGAAGTGAAAATGGGACAATTTTAAAGTTTTTCATAAGGGTAAGAATCATGTTCTGACTTTAGGAGGAAAATTGGATTGATCTAGGTAGAACTAGATAAAATTGTCTTCTGGAAAGTTGTATTTTATCCTCTTAGCTTTCCAACGCTATAAAGTATGTAAATTTTAGGTATGGGAGTTAAGACATATGAGCATTATTAGTGATGATGCTGCATAAGAAGTATGAACATGACAGCTATGGTGAATTAAGTGAGTTTGTGTTTGTGATGAGTCATTTGAGTTAAATTTTGGGGAGTTTATTGCACCTAAATTGGTAATTGAATGTTTAAGCAGTGTTATTGCATAAGAAGAATTGAAATTAGGAAGATTATGAGTGAATGTGGTGTTAGAATGGATGTAAGAAGCATTGGAGGGGCTTTGGACGGGTTTGGGAAACCCCCATATCCATTTAACAGACTTTAGGTACGTTTAATAAACCTTCTCGAATTAAAAATGAACCCAAGCATCGTCCATGTCCATTTAACAGACATCATGTCCATTAAACGGACCTTCTCGGGCTAAATTTGGCTCCCAACCCCGACAATGTCCGTTAAACGGACATTCACAGGACAACTACAGTAAATCATGATTTTGACCTTTTAGAGGCAGAATCTCGTTTTGTGTTCTTCATGAAAGTTGTGGATCTAGAAGTCTAATTTTAAATAGTCTAAGAACGAATTCAATCAGACATATTTAGCAAACGTTATAGCAATTGCACCAAGACAGGTACAATATGATTGACGATATAAACATGTTTGAATCTTTTGGTCATAACTTCATTGTCCGACCTCCAAATGTGGTAATTCTTAAAGCCATAGCTTCCTAACACTTGTATATATCTTTCCATAAAAATTGGGAGCTTTTGGAGTTCATTTAAGAAAGTTTTATGGAGGGAAAGTGAGGGGTCGATTGGGAGACCATGATTGGGGTATGAACACGCTTTGGCTTTTTAAGCATATCTTCTTCTATAGAACTCCGATTGAGATAGTTCTTGCTTCAAATTAAACTAGATACATGAACTACAATTGTGTTGAAGAATTCAATTATTATTTTGGTGATTGACTGGTGTGAGCATACCTCCACTCTTGGGATGATGATTAATAAGGGTTCTTTAAATTTAACCCTACAAGGTAATACGCATGCTCAAGTCTTATGAAGACTCCAAACGTTGGGCTTCGACAATGGGGTCCAACAATATTTTTATGTGATAGAAATATATATGGTGTATGTTTTGCTGTTTTGGTTGTCTATAGAATTTATATTTACCGTGTACGATTTCTTAATTTGGTTTGTAACAAATAAGGTGGTCTATCATCACCATGTTTTCTCCTTGGATTCTTTTTTTGTTTTCTTTAATTTTGTAATGTACAAATTAACGTAATGATGAAGATGAAACAAACATGCATTGAAGAAATGAAGAGGTAATGGTTTTGGTGTATCCTTTTGTTGTGTATTGGCATAGTTTAGGTTTTGCGAAAGCCAAAATCCTAGATTTTTGTTTCAATGAATCAAGTTTTGGTTTTCATAAAAAAAATTGCAGGTTTTTTGTTTTAATTGAACAATTTTTGGTTTTATGAAAATCTAGTGCTGGAATTTTTATTTTCAAAGTGACAAAATTCAGTTTTATAAAATGCCATTACGCAAATTTTTACCAAATGGTCCAAGTCATGTGAGCAAACAGTTCGAATTGGAAGATTCAGGTCCTAGAAGATTATTTTGGGCCTGAAAGCCTTGAAATCATTTTTATGTTCTAGGATGGACAATCAAAAGTAGCTTATTATTTCATGAGATGAATGAATGCAAATAATATGTGATATTATGTGATTGTATGCCATTTAGAAATTTGCCAACCCTAAGCTTTGCCATGCATTCATTATGTATGAGATATATAATGAAACAATATAGGATAGATAATAAATTGCATCTAGACAAGAAGGTATTTAAAACATAAAGCCCAAAACGATTAAGTGGGAGAGGATGCTCATATGAGAGTCCACGGTCTCCAATTGATAGCCCATTTGCATGTGGTGAAGTGTTACTCCCCACCGGAGGGCATGAATCTTAGATCTTGCATGGTTTGGGTCTCTTAAAGGATAGGTCCACTCATTGGTAGCAAATGTGACCTCCTATTGAGGCGTGGTTTGCAAGTACTTTTATAAATAATCTTCTTGGACTTGGATCTTCCACTTTGAACTCTTCGCTCACATGACCTGTAACATCCCATTACTTGTGGGAGGGTTAGAATAGTAAATGTGAGTGATTAATGAGAGTTAGAGATGCATTTCC
>JANZLD010000236.1:59077230-59089773 GCA_026413575.1 Erythroxylum carthagenense
CGTCTCCAACTGCTTCTTTAATCTTGTTTCTTGAATCTTGAAAGAAACGGTTAATCAGTTGAGTTCTGTAACTAACTTACACTGACTTTTGTGTCTACTTTTCCTTCGTCTGCTTTCTCTTCCTTCTTTCTATTCTACGTCTGTTTTTTACTTCCGCGTCTGCGTCTGCTTTTTCTTCGTCTGCTTTCTCTTCCTTCTTTCTATTCTGCGTCTGTTTTTTACTTCCGCATCTGCGTCTGCGTCTGCGTCTGCTTTTTCTTTTGCGTCTGCGTCTGTATTTTACGTCTGTGTCTGCTTTTATTTTGCATCTGTGTCTGCTTTTATTTTGCGTCTGCGTCTGCTTTTATTTTGCGTCTCACTTTGTTATTCATCAAAATCATATCTAAGTAAAGTCATTTTGACTCAACAGGCCAAACATTAGTTTTACTGTTGGAATGCTAGGCAAATACCAGAGTAATCCTAGATTAGAACATTGGAAAGCTACAAAGAAAGTTTTAAGATACTTACAAGGAACAAAAGATCATATGCTCACTTATAGAAGATCCAATCGTCTTGAAGTAATTGGATATTCATATTCAGACTATGCTGGATGTGTTGACACGAGAAAATCAACATTTGGCTATCTGTTTCTTCTAAGTGGAGGAGCAATTTCGTGGAAGAGTGCAAAGCAGTCTGTCATTGCTACATCTACTATGGAAGCTGAGTTTGTGGCATACTTTGAAGCCACGGTTCATGGTTTATAGCTGCGAAACTTTATTTTAGGACTTGGAATTGTTGACAGTATTGCCAAGCCGCTGAAAATTTATTGTGATAATTCTGCAGCAGTCTTCTTTTCAAAAAATGACAAGTATTTAAAGGGTGCTAAACATATGGAAATCAAATACTTTGCCGTTAAAGAAGAAGTTCAAAAACAAAGAGTATTAATCGAACATATTAGCACTAATTTTATGATAGCAGATCCATTAACAAAATGATTGCCACCGAAGACATTTAATGAACATGTCGAAAGAATGGGCATCATTCGATACCATGACTGAACAACATGCTATTATTTATATATTTTATGTATTTGATACTCTGAACTCATTTATATATATTGTTTCTGATATTGGATCCTGTTATTTATCATTAGTATATATACATGAATGATTATATGAATGTTAACAAGATTTGTCTTTTACAAAGACATTGTTGTTGAACCATTAAGATATATCTCATAATAGATCATATTAAGTTAAGAACTAGTTTTGTGATGCATAGAAGGAAGTATGTCAAATTAATAAATATACAATCGCTATGATCCTTTCTAGTTTTATTACTTAATTATGATTAATGTTACGCCTAAAGAAAATAAAGGGGATTTAAGTTTTATTATATGCATATTATGTTATATTGTTAAACCATGATTAAGTTATATGGGCCAAGTTGGAGACTGTTAGATAATTTCATTATCTGTGGCCTATATATTTTGGTTTAATCATTTAAGCATATTAAATCCCATTAGTTATTTGAATAAGAGATATAAGGTTTAATTAAAATAAATAACATGATGTATTTACGATGATGGAACGTAAAGATAAGGATCATGAAAAGAGGTGTCGTTTGAATTTTAAACGGATAACTACCTCTCTCTCTCTACCTGTAAAGTCTTTCATGTAAAAAAAAGGCCAAGAGAGAGAAAACAAAATCTAAAGAATATCTTGTAGAAGATTATCGAAGATTATCTGTTCAGAAAGTATCGAAAAAATGATGAATTGAGCTATGCTTATGTTATTGTGAAAATTTTTTAGATTCTACGATTCTACAATTTTATCATGTAAGAAAGAATTAACATCTTTAGATATTATTTTGTATCTTTACATATAAAAGATTTAAGAAAGTTTCAGGTTAATTTTTGTATGTAAAATTTATATATCAATATCATTAACGAGATTAATATGCAAAAGTTATTGGTCATTTCCGTTCTTATTTGTCACTTTGGGAACATGACTTTGAAACTAAAGCATAAAAAAAGATCGAAACTCTGACTAAATTGTTCTCACCGAATAGCAAAACAAGTTGTCTTCTTCGAGAGTTAGGCCTCCTTTGAATCATTGACTTAAAGGTATATTTGGTTGATAATTTATTAATTGAATGGAATAAACTATAATATTATTCTATCGTTTGGAAGGAAAGTTTATAATAAAATAATATGGAAAAAGAAACTTTCATATTACATTTCATTTTATCCTAAACAGTAAAAATAAAAAAGGGATTAAGATGAAATATAAAATGATAAACAATTTTACACTATATTACATTATAAATTCTTCAACAAAATAACATTTCATTATATTATATTATGAATTTTTTCATTTCTTCTAAACAATAATTTTCTAATATTGCATCCATTTCTGTTCAATTTTATTATAAATTATTCTATTCTATTATATTACATTATATTTAATTAAAAACTTTACTTCGAATCAAACATAACCTAAATGAGAAATAACTTCTCAATCTAACTCTATTTTTAACTTTTAAGAACGTAGAACTTGGCAACAACCATGTAACTGAAAGGTATTTGTTTCGATGGCTAAAAGTTATGGCATAAAACCTAAATATTTCTAGTGCAAAATCTTACTTGAATTCAACTCATAGGATCGAAATCAGAAGATTGACTCTTATATCACGTCAACATTTCTTATCCACATCGTAACGCCTTCCCAGATCATAATCATCCAACACATCATTCTATCTTTAATTATAGTTCTGTAAATACTCCTGTACTTCCCTTGTCCATTTTTGATTAGGTTTCATAAAAAGGCTATATCACCTTAAATTATAGTCTAATCATTGACATTAAAACAACAGTAAATTTGCCTGATCTTTCAAGCTGGCCAACGCAACAGTGCAATGTTAGCAACAAGATCTGGAGAATAACAAACTTTCTTCTGTTGCCTTGAATCTTTATGAACAGTTTATATCAGTTAAAGGAATGTAAAAAGCACGGGAATCAGGGATAAAAGTTGAACAGAATTGATGAAAGAATATTTATGCGGATTCCAGCAGTGTAATACTGCTTTCTTTCCTTTTTCAGGAAGAAAATGACCCCAACCTTTTATTCCACATATATATGGCAATAAATGCCAGTTATAGTAAACAAGAAAGATTAAAAGAAAATTAAAATTACTTGTCTTAAGCAACTTATCAACCTTAGTACCCCGAGCCAAATTCTGAGGTTAACTTACAACATACTGTCCGTTCTAGCAGGCAGCCTGCGGAAGAAGTTGATGGGCGCCGACGGTGTCCTGTACCGGAATCTTGGATGCCTCATAATAAAGAAACCTGCGAAGGCCGCAATAACCTGAAATGGGGTAACAAAGAAAACCAGGGCAGCCACAAGGCAGAATAAAATGAATATTGCTGAAGCACGTGGATCTCGCCAACTTAGCAGTGCATGAAATCGCTCCCCTTGTGTTGCTATATCACCAACAACAGTCTGGATCCTACCAGCAACACTTCGTAAGCGGTCATACCTCGCCCTCACCAGCTCCGGGCTCTTGCTTGTTGGGAAGGTATCAAATTCCTCATCAAGCTCATCAGGATACACTGCCTCTGCTTGTGAAACTTTTGTATTCATATGGGGAGGATACCTTGGCCGATAACGATAATTCCATATTCCTATTAGAAACATGTATAGGAAAACTGTGGGCAGTATAAGTTCTGGGAAGCAAACAAGCATAAGATAGAGCAAATGAACAAGCACCGTAGTGATAGGATTCTTCCACATGCAAATATCTGCAAACCATTTTCCTGCAGCGAATAAACCTGAGAACACTGTCATTAGTCGGAAGAAATTTGCTTTACTTCGGCGCATGCTCCAAAGATGTGAATCTACATCCGACATATACTCCACCACCTCTTTGCGAAGTGGAGGTTCTGCCCGACCTAGTCTCATTGCCACTATGTTCACAGCCTGGTGACGAAGCATGTCCAGTTGCATTACACTAAAGGGCCTTACATAGTGCATTTTAGGTAAGAGTGGCCGTGAATACTGATAAAGCATGTTTGCGAAAGATATACATGTAAATCTTATAGCCAAATGCAATTCTCCCATCTTTTTAACACCAGTAGGATGAAGAACAAGCAAGGGATAAGAGTGCGTATAAATACGCCCAGTTTCAAGAGTAGAGATGCGAATCCGAACCTTCCCAATTTTCACGTCCTTACCATTTGAACCTTTTTCTCCAAGCTGGCAGTTGTCAAATACACCAACAGTAAGAACTGTAGCTGGGTCGAAAACCTCCCAGGTATACTGTTCATTATACTTCGGACAGAGGTTATCAATGATGGTACGTGTCCGGACCCATTTGTGGCCATACTTTGCTACACAATATGTATCCGATGTGCCCCTCCCAACTCGAGTTTTCATAGGATGCAGTCCTATAGCATTTAAAATACCAAGTTCCAATAGCCCCATTGCCGGCCTCCAAAGCTGCTTTGCGGTGGGACGGAGATCACTACTATAATTTGTGGACTCGTCAAGAACATGGTATCCTCCATCTAGACAGACTCGAAGATGTATGCGGCTTGAGAACTTTTCTTTCTTCAATTGATCTACATCTACAGCAACCGGCTTCTCCAGGTTAAACCAACGAGAATGAATGATCCGATCATCAGCACGCTTCTCCACTGAGCTCAAAGGAATAATAACCCTCCCTATTATCTCATCCTTTCCTGGACCAACACGATCCTCAACTGAAATAACTAGATGATCTTCAAATGGTTCAGAAGCAACAAATAGAAGATCCTCATTCCACAGGGCATTAAAAGTTTGAGCCTGACATGTCTTTGTTTTCAGTACCTGATGCCCTATTTGAGCCTTGACATACACATCTGGGAACCGATTTTTCTCTGTTGGAACCAAATCTTGAGCCTCAACAATATTAACACGCACATACCACAAACGTGGTGCATGATAAACCTTTGAACGTATCATTGTGGAGGCAGAAGGTGTACTATCTACAGGCATAGCCGCATCAGAATGCCATGCATCTGAAAAGGCCTCATCAGCTTGGGTGCCAATCCAGACTGCAAGCATCAGTTCACCCTTAACTTTTTCTCCCTTTTTATCCTCAAGTCTATACCACTCCGGAGCTAGAGGACTATCAGGTGGGACTCTCAGTGGAACCTCATTAATGTCAAATCTTACAATGCCTACAAAATCATCTTTAACAAGATCCTTGTCCTTAACAACAACTTCTAAAACAGAAGCTTGCATCCGTTCCCTTGAAAAGGCAAACACCTGGTTCCAATCAGGATTCTGCTTTTTTTCAAAATGCTTTGTAATTCCTTTGTAGTTACCAATTCTCACCTCAACAAATGGATCAATACTTCCCGTAACATCCATGGCTGGAAGGTCACGAGCTTTAACTACCCTTACATAAAGAAAATACATCCTCTCTACAAGATCATATGTGCTTGCAGTCTTGTCCCGATGAATGACACGGCCCCCAACAACTTTACCGCCACCAAGAAACGGGCTTGTTTCTTTAAGCGCAAAGTCAACAGGCTGTGATGGAGATCCAGAATACATGCGAACTAATTTTGGAGCCTGCGGTTCATGTATCATCTCATCTGCTATATACTTAGGTACATGATGTGTAACATTAGGAGGAGATGACTCATGTTCTTGCTGTTGTTCAGTGCGACTTGGGTTAGGGAGATGATGAAAGGTATGTCGGCGAACTCTCTCATGAGTTGCTGTACTTGTGACAGGGTGAACTCTCTGAGAATGCCCATTAGCTAAGCCTGGACCTGCAGTTGGCAAGGATTCATCCACAGTATTTGACGATTTTAGGGACAAGTCATCAGTGATATAAACTTTCAGGCCAAGCTCTCCTCTAACATGAGAGAAAATGCCACGCTTTTCCAGAGGGTACTGCAGCACAACAGCATCCGAGTAAGGAACAAATGAATTCCCTGTGAGACTAATTTTCCCAAGGAAGGTCCTAGAGTTGGTAGTTCTAACAATATTGTAGACATAGGCATCAAGAGTGAGATAATGGAGGTTTGAAGCGTCAGAGATGTGGAAGTAGAAACTCTCATTCCAAACAGGATTCAGATCCTTTTCTTTGATGGTGGTGCGGAACTTCTGTCCATCAAAGTAGAGCTCCACAAAGGCACTAGACGAACCCTGCCCATCTTTTGGCAAAAGATTGTGGGCGCCAACTACATCTACACCAAGCTTAAGGTTGCTCATGACCATGGTGATATCAAAGAGGAAGGAGATGGCCTATTTTAGCAAAAACTTGAAGATCAGAGGTTGGCAGTTAACTACAGATACCTGCAACGAATAATGTAATAATCATTACTTCCATGAAAATGCAGTATGGACATGTATCCAAGAAAAATACATTTAGGTTCACTTATATTTAAGAAACCAATCAATGGGTGTGAAGAAAAACATGGAATTAAAAAAAATCACTGAATGAAGCGCTGGAGTAAATAGAGAGCAAAATGTATTCTTAGATTAGCTCAAGGAAACACCAGAAGGATTCATGCTTTTATGGGCAATCTGATTTCTTTCAATCAGCCCAAAATTAGAACCATTTGTGACATCTTAATGTAAACAAAAAGAAATTCAATATAGGAACTCACTTGCACTGGACTACTGACTTTTGTTTTCCTTAAGGAACTCGATCAGCCAAGTTAATAAAATTGTACCAAACAGAAGTTCAGAAGTCCTTAATCAAATATAGATCACATTTGAAAATACACAACTCTTTTTAAACAGCTAATTGAAAGTCCTTAAAGCACCTTTACTGATAACTTTGAAATGCAGAAAACTGAATGAAAGCCGAAATCCTAGTAGAAGAGACTGAGACAAGAAAACAAGTCAACACATTATAAACATTGCATGTGCGACAATGTAAGAGTCAATCCTAGAAAGCTGTGAAAGCGTTAAAATAAATTTAAAAAAACCATACACTGTAGACAAAAGTGGGATACTGTCACAGATAGAGATCCTAAAAGTGCGCTCAGGACACGTGAGCTTATTATACAGAGGATTCCACGGCCCATACTATTCAACACCGGAAGCCATGTGGATCCTTAAGGTCCAAGCAAAAGTTGCAAAAATAAATCTAAAACATTTCAGAGACTTCAAATTCATGAAAAATCAAAACTCAAGTTTAACGTCAGATTCAAAACTATACTTTCCTCAATTTTCTTCCTCAAAACCTTCAATGCAACACCAGAGATATACTCAGGAAAGGAGCACAAACGATAATAAAGGACCTCTTTTTACAGAAAAAGAAACCCAAAACGTTAATTACGAAAAGACAAGATTTACAATTTCACCCAGCAACGTACATCCCCGGGGATTAACTAACAATGAGAAACAGATCAAAGAAGAAACGCTAAAGCCAACAAAGAGAATGAAAGTGCTCACCGTTCTTCTTCTTCTTCTTTCCTTCTTTAGCAGAAATCATCACATGGGAACAAACGGACATTTTCAGGATAGCAGGAGCTCCTAGAACCAACAATCTCATCTTCTTCCTCCCGTTGCTTCAAGGGTGCAACATTTAATAACAAATCTGATAGTGAAAGAGAGAGTTATGGCAGTCAATACAGGACACGGTTGACGAGGAAAAAGAGTGAAAACACATTGGTGTCATGTACAGAGGGATAGAGTGGGCTGGAATTTAAAGCCTGCAAGAACTCAGAAAGCGGTGGTTGTTGGGCAGTAATGCTTTTGTCGCTTGTTACAAATATTGTCCTCTTCAGTAGAGCAAAACTTGGTTCTGTTCTCGAGTTTCGAAGATCGCAAGCAAAGGTGGTGAGGAGTCATACAGAGGGGACGGTTTCATTGTGCTAACATTGAGCTCTTCTCTGTCGTCTGCTTTCTGAGATGTGGTGGTCCTCCAGTCGATTTAATCACTTCTATCTTTAGATAATAAATGAAATTAAATATAATAAAGGAATGCTCTTAAACGCATACACCAATTCATTTTCGAATACGTTGTTATAATTTTCGATTGATTTATAAAATAGTTGTTAGTTAGAACTTAGAAGTATTCTAAATAAGATTTTTCGCACTATTTTTTAATTATGCAGAACTTTTATTAAGTTAGGGAATATAAATAGTTGTTAAACAAATATGAGACACATTTAACTATCTATACTCCTTAGTAACCTTTGTAGACTTGCTTATCACACATTTAATAAATACAATGTCTACACTAATAACATTAACTATATTTAAATATATTAATCATTAGGTCACAATTTTTTTTATACGGAATTAAATTTAATTTTTTAGACTTAATTTTGAGGTTTGAAAATTAATACATATGCAATATGAAAAAATTATAACACTCCCTCCTTCTGGATAACTTTCGGAGCCAAAATATCAAGAGTGAATCAGCTCCACTCCCTCCTTAAACAAAATTTTGTTACTATACTAGTAATATAAAACAATAATAAACTGTAAGAGAATAAAATAATGATAATAGTCAACCTTTTGAAAGTGATTTATTTCAAAGATAATTAAAATTCATTGCTACTTATTTCTCACAAGTGTTTGATGGCTAGTGTTTCGCTCAAGCTCCCTATAAGAAACTACACTATTATAGGCTTGTTAATACACCAATTCTCCTCTACAATAACTACATGCATAAATAGATCATAAGGACTTACTTCGGGTTGTAATATGGTAAGGGTTAAGGTGGGTTAAACGAGATAAAGGGTTTAACACAAGCATTCATAAATTAATAAGTGAACAAAGGGATAACAAAACATATTTCTGAGATACATAAATGTAAATATACTACTATTCTACACTTATTGATGCTACTAAAATGTTCTTTTTTCTTTTTTTTCAACAATTGAAGAAATAATAAACAAAATAACAACTAAATGTAATGTGATCCAAGAGCAGAAATATCACTTAACTCATCTCAAAAAAATGTAGCAAAATTTCCAAACTAATGCATCACTTAATACTTTACTAAGCTTGTGAATAGGTAGCCTAATGGGGTTTGAGGTTTTTAAATGGGGTATTTCATGAAATAAAAGGGTTAAAGGCTCAACAAGGTTAACGAGGGATAATAATAAGGGTAGGTTATTTAAGCCAAGGGTTAACACAAAAAGGGCCTTAATCATTACTATCTCGCATGCATCCAGTAGATTTAAATCGATTCAAAGCAAGTTCTGAAGGTAATTAAGGAAACATCACACAAACAAAGAAATAAAATGACTATAGATGGACTCATATAGACTCAATCCTCACATTGGCTCAAAAGAAAATTTATTATGTTTCTCTACACTACCTCATTGTTCAAGTGTCAAATTCTGAGTAAGCTTATGCAACAATGTACTTTTCATCACTCAACATGGTTCACTCTCTACTTAAGTAGCCTAATCCAAGGTCAAGCATGCATTCAATCTCATTCCAACCAGCATGACAGAATCTCATGGCAAAACAAATCAAAATGATTCAAGTATGATTCCATTGCTAACACAAAATAACATAAAGCAACAACCTAATATGCCTAAAACATGCATCTTAATTAACAAAATGCAAACAGTGACTAAGACAAATTAAAACAATGCAATTGATAAAGCAAATGTCACCTCCCTATACTTGGACAATACATTGTCCTCAATATGACAAAGCAACCACAAAAAAAAACCAAAACACAAAACACAACATCAAACAAACAAGCAAGTAAAACAACTAACAAGGTAAATAAAGCAATGCAAAAAGTAAAAGGTAAGAAAGCTTCATGGAGATTGTGGTGACGAAGGCGTAGGGGAAGGGACTACAATGTTATTCATCCAGATGAACTTGAGGAATTTCTTTTTGATGTACCGCTGCTCCTTATGCACTTGTCTCATCTGGGTGTCCAGCTTATTAATTTGTAGTGTCATTTGTTAATGGTTTTTGGCCATTTGGTTGATAATTTGCTTAAACTTGTTGACATTTGCTGCTATGGTTGGTTCGTCTTCAACTGCTTCTTCTAGGGGCTTTAAAGGTGCTTAAGAAGAGGTTGGATGAGAAGTAGCTGTATCTTTTCCCTTCTGGTTCTTAACAGTAGCACGTGTCTGAGGATTTCAGAGCTCTATAGAATAGGGCTCTAAAAGTTTAGAGCGTCTCAGATAAGGTATATCAAACATATCAGGTCTAGCTATGCGTACACCATCCACATCAAGATTGTAGTGCAAAGCCAAAGCAGTAATAATGTAAGCCATGCCAAAATATGAGCTTTTCTTAGTAATGGAACTTGTAATAGATCAAAATTTGTGATAAGGGGGATTTAGTTTAAGTTTACGATCCATGCACCAAAGAAAGAAAAGTTCCTTAGCGGAACATTTATTGCTTTCAATTTTGTTAAAACAATTAGACACATAAACTTGGGAAGAAGTAAGTGATATAAATCAAAGTGTTGGGTGCATTCCTAGAGTTAAAAGTGTTTTTACCCATAAGGATCTTCCAATAATCATCCAATTAAAATCATCATAGTCATCCAAAACTTTAGTGTTAGGCAATTCAAAAAGTGCACAAATGATAGTATAAATCCAGCCTATATGAATGGCCACCTATCCTAAACCAGAATGTGTCCATTTTAGTATTGTAGCACACAGTGGTGAATAATTCTATAGTCATTATGGGGCATGTCAATACATCACAATGAATTAAATGACCTTAACCAATATTTGCAGCTAATCTTTTAATGTTATGTTTTAGTCTTAGAGTTTCTAACAGGTTAAAATCAAAGTACCTAAGAAGCAATAACTCTCTATCATTAAAATCACAAAATCTCATGCCTTCTTCTTCCGAAAAAATAAGGAATGGGGTGTGAAAAGTGGTTGCCATATCACGTTTGCATAGGGATAAAGCTTATAAATGTGATTGAAGAGCAAATCAAGTTACGGGCCTTCTCATTCTCCCTCAAGAATGATGCTTATAAATGATTGTACTACTTGCAAATTGGGAGTGTCAATATATGGGCCCAAATGAAAAAAGCTATTTTTGGAGAAGCTCTTCCCACCATCAAAGGTTGTCAACATTAGAAAAGAAATTTATGGTATCTAGCAACATAATGGCAAGTTACTATATGAGTATTGGGGGAAATTTAAGAAGCTTTATGCAAGCTACCCTCATCACCAAATTAACGATTACCTTTTGATTCAATATTTCTATGAATGCCTTTTACCAACTAACAAAAGCATGATACAAGTGATAGAGCTCTAATTGAAAAAAAATCACCATTAACTATAAGTGATTTGATAGAAAATATGGCCTCCAATATTAACAATTTGGATTTCCTTCTAACCATACCTTAAGGAGTGTAAATAAGGTAAATGTATCATTGTTGGAGAATTGGTTAGAGGATTTGACATCCTTAGTGCTACAACCTGTAGTAGTAATGAAGGAAGAGGTTTAGGCTTATGAAATCTTTTCAATGGATGGCCATCCCACTAATGCATTCTTACCGTCCAAGAAGATTTTATGGAACAAGCCAATGTTATAGATGGTCTTTGTAACATCCCGTTATCTAACACCCCACTCCCGCGCGACCCGAACCCGACATCGATGGTGATATCCGAGTCCGTGCTCCGCGAGGGTGGCGTGCTAAAATACTCATTCAGTAGTCGGTACATTTTTTTCATATAACAATATATGCGGAATTCAATGCCCAAGTTGGGTCCTCATTCAATCATATACAATTTCATTATACACAATTTCTAATAGCCACTCGGGCCTAATTCCCAAATACAAATATGCACTTCATTACTTAAATAAAGACATGCAATACAGACGCGAACTGATCCCGACTTCTATCCTTCACTTGAATCCTGCAAATATACTCTTGTTGGCCTAACGGGGTATTCTTCTGATCCTGAAAAACAATTGCAAATTTTGGGTGAATTTTGCAAACTCAGTGAGTGACCATCATCGATGGCTCACTCATCACATATCACATAAGACATATATTTCATAAATCTCATTTCGTTTCACATTTTTCCAATATCGCACATGTTCGTATTATTTCACATTCAATCATTGAACCAATCTCACTTTATTTCCTATATCACATTATTTCCCATATTCATATCATTTCATTAACAACCATATTGAATCACATAAACTTGTTCAGTTATTTCACATTCAATATCATTTAATCATTTATGTCATGCACACGCAGTGTATATGAGACTCACTTCCCAATTGTTACTCTGTTGTGATCGAGTGCCTAAACTGTCCCATGTAGGGCTCATTGATAACTGTCCCATGTAAGGCTCATTGATAATTGCCCCATGTAGGGCTCATTGATAACTGTCCCATGTAGGGCTCATTGGTCACTGTCCCATGTAGGTCTCATTGATAGTTGTCCCATATAGGGCTCATTAATCGTTGAGCTTATAGATCTGATTGGTGGCTACTCTAGTCACAACGGTCATTATGTTTTATGCGTTTATGCAATGGAATGCATCACCCACAATTATCTATCCCTTTCAATCACTTCTCATATCATCGGACTTTAGTCCGACATT
>JANZLD010000236.1:59151913-59164660 GCA_026413575.1 Erythroxylum carthagenense
CTTGACTGTCATCTTTACAATCCAACTATCTCCAAAGCTTCATTTAATTTCTTGTTTCCTCTAATATATATATATATTTCTCTATACTCCAAAATTCACCAACACCTACAAATATGGTATTTCCACAATTCACTAATATTTTCAATGTAAAAACATTCAAAATTCTCAATCAATCCAATTATACCCAGAATTATTCATGAATGCATGTACAATTATATTTTTTTCGTGTGCAAATTAATTCACTATTCATGTATAAGTGTATGGCATATCATGCATGAACATATAAATGTATCTAACTCTCATTAGTTACTCCCATCTACCATTCTATCCTTCTAACTAGTAATGGGATGTTACAAAGGATATGGGAGAAGCAGCTTATATACTAGGTATAAAGATCTATCGAGATATATCAAAAAGGTTACTTAGATTATCTTAATCCACGTACATAGATTAAGTGCTAAAAAGGTTTAGCATGAAAAATTCCAAAAGGGAGCTTTTACCCATATCGCATGGGATTTTTCTCTTACAGAGTATGTGCCCACAGACATAAAAGGAGAGAGATAAAATGGATTGTATTCCATATGCTTCGACAATTGGATCAATCATATGTGTGATGCTATGGACTAGACCAGATGTTGCTTATGCTTTGAGCATAGAAAAAAAATCAAGCTAATCCTGGTGAAGGTCACTGGATGGTTGTGAAAAACATCTTGAAGTACTTAAGCAGGACTAAAGATATTTTTCTAGTCTATGAAGGAACTGAGATGAGGGTTCAGGGTCATTTGGATGCCAATTTTAAATCTGATCAAGACAATAGTAGATCACAGTTAGGGTATATTTTTACTCTTTCTGGTGGTGCTGTTAGTTGGAAGAGTTCCAAACAACCAACCATTGTAGATTCAATGACTGAAGAAGAGTACATTTCAACGTCAGAGGCGGCAAAGGAAGCAGTTTGGATCAAAAAGTTCATCATTGAACTTGTAGTGACTCCTAGCATTGTTGAGCCCATAGTATTATATTGCGACAATAACGGTACTATTGCACAAGCAAAGGAACCCAAGTCTCATCAACGGTCCAAACATGTACTCAGGAAGTTTCACTTGATCAGGGAGATAGTGAAGCGGAAAGAAATAACATTGGAGTGAGTTCTTACTGAAGAGAATCTAGCAGATCCTCTTACTAAGCCATTGTCTCAAAAGAGACATGATCGACATATAGATAGATATGGTATTAGATTCATAAGGGATTGACTTTAGTACAAACGAGAGATTATTAGTTTATGCCCTTGCAGCCAATCAATTGGATGCAAATTAATGTATGACATTATTCATCTATCTTATTTTGAATTGTTTATTTTTCCTCAATAAAGTCTAGACATTGGTCGAGGACCCTAGGTCAGAGGTGAGGAGAATGAAAACCTACACAAGTCATCAACATGATTATCAAAGAAGACAGTAATTACAACAAATCTCAATTAAAGATGTAATCCCAAAATAGTCAAGTAGACACCATAAAAGTTAAAATCAAAAGACAACAAAAGGGAAGATGTAATTTATTTGACAAAGAGAAAATGTTAAGCCATTAAAACCCTTAAGAAGATGAAGTGAAATCCTAGTAGATGATATCTATGTTAGTATTCTTTTTTGTGGGGCTTTTAAACTAGTAGGACTAGAGCCAAAACAACTAAGACAGTGCTATGTGGCTTCAAAAAAAAATCCACCGAAATTAATGGACATCAAAGAATGGACCCTAATTTTTTAGTGAATGAAATTAGGATGAAATTATAGAAGAAATCTATAAGTTCAAGTTTAGGAGGCAAACCATAATAAAATACTAGGGACAGGAGTCAACATAGATGAAGAGGAAAACCATTTTAAACCACCGCTAAACTTAGGACCATTTGGTTATACCTCTACTTTCGCCTCTTCATCTTAAATAAAATAAAAAATTATTTTGCTGAGATTTTTAATAAAAATCTAAAATAAATTTATTTGGTTGAAATTGATAATAAAAACTAAAAAAAATATTTAGTTTCATTGTCCTACTTTTAGCTTTATTCTCATTACACTATTAGATGTTAACATCAAATTTTGATTTAATTCATTTCTTAATATATCCAGATGCAAATTTAAATTAATTAATTCTTATTATTATTAGAAATAAAAAGGAATGAATATTTAATATAATTAGAGAAATTTACACATCAATTTTATATAATAAGAGTCCAAAAACATAAATTTTACATTAACTCATTATATCTAAATAATAAAACATATTCATCATGCATCAATGCTTTAAAACATAACAACAGTATCACTTACAAAAAGCGACATAAATTAACTAAAAACTTCATTAATATTATCATTTCATATTTATCTAGCAATTTCATCCTACTTTCTAGACATACTCCTAAGTTGTGCTAGAGTGATATTATACTTCATTTGATGACTTGTATCTTCATTTACACTTTTCAAAATTTGATCTTCATTTTTAGTATAACCATTAAACAATTCATCTTTTTTTCTCTATACAACCTGATAAAACTATGTATAATACAATAAGCAATAATGATGTATTCTGTTTTTTCATACCATAACTGGCATATTCAAAAGTATAAAGAATCTTACTTTTAGAATGCTGAAACATCTTTCAATAAGATTTCTCGTTGAAGAATGCTTGTAATTGAGAAATTCTTATGGACGTTGAGGTCTTCCTCTCTAATCTTATAAATGATATCTCTCACCTTGATATTATGAAGGAAATCCATACACCTTTATGTAGCTTAAATTAACCAAATAAAACTTACCTAAATATATAAAGAACAAAACATTAACAAAAAGTTAATAAAATTAATCATAATTATGATATTTATTTTAAATAATGTAATACCTTATAGAGGAATAAAAATTGATTTGTTAGAACTATTTTTAAGTAAGTAATTCATTCAAAATGTGGAATAAGTACAAAATGTCTCAAAACAACAACTCCAACAGTTGGAGTTAGTATATAAGTCAAATTAAGTTGCTAGATTTGTTACTATTTCCAAAAAATTCATGACTGATTTACAATACCTTTACATTCGATCATTACATAAATGAAATACATGTTAAATGAGCAACAACATATAATATTTTAGGTTCAATCAATTCTTTTACCTTTAGATGGTATTTTTTATTGGTTGGAACATGTGCATCAATATGTATACTATCTTTTATTCTATGCAATCCTAAAGAATAAAATTATATTATTAAAATGAACAAATAAGTATAAAAATATAATGAAAATAGTAATAAAATATTTGAGCATACCTAAAAATATGGAGCATATTTTGAATTATACTAAATCATAAAAGGTGTACCAGTAAAGGATGATGAAGTAATGACTCTTTTTAAAAGACTATTAATTGAATATAAGACTTTGTGAAAATCCTTTGAAATTATCTAAGTCATATCTAGAAAGTGCCCTATATGGACTTCAGTTGTGTATAACTTATCATCATTAAGAAAACTACAATATATTCCTCTATAATCAAATGACTAGTTGGCACTAGGCCTGCTAAACTTTTCAAATCATTACAGAAGCTCAAGGAAACTATCTTCCTCATTCTTAAATTCTTATAAGTCCTTATAAGATTCTTATTCAAAAGTTTCAATATCCAACTAAACCTTGTAGAGCAGAACTTTGTTTGCGTAAATGAAAATATTCGACAATATCTAATCATGTCATTATAAAACACAAGTTTTGTATGGTTACTTATGTTAATGAAAACATTCCGTCTCTGCCCTAACTAGAGAAATAGTAATTATCTTCATTATTTTATCCTCTGAATTTGATCCAAATTCAATAACGAGGCCATATATCTATAATACCGGCATGGAATATTTAGTAAACACATTAAAATATAAATGCTAAAACCATTATGAAACACCAAAACATATAACCTAAGTTTAAGAAATTTATATCAAACATTCGGTCAAAAGGTTATATTCATATAAAATATACATTTAAAATATTAAAACTATGCAATATTTTTTAATATAAAGGTGCCTAAACCAATAAGTTCAATATGCAAGAAATATAACTAAAGAGACATAATCCTATCCATCTTCCTATAATCTTCCATCTTCATAAAAATATCCCTGAAAAATGGAGAATCATGTAAAGCATTCACTGTTTTTCCATGTTGTACACCCAACACTCAAATAGTGTAAGAAATTCAAGCATTCCATCATTTTATTATCTCTTTATTAACTAATGAAGATTAAAAAAAATCCTACATTTTTAAAAAATCTAAAAGAGGTACACAAAACTAAAATCGTTATTCCAAAAATCTGAGGTCAATATACCCTTATTTGATACCATAAAGCAGGTGTGAAGGTATGCAAAATTTTGAAAGAAATTTTCACAACCAAAATAAAAAAAGTTGAAAAGAATTAAAAAAATCAAAGTTAATGAAATTTTTTTAGCAATAATTCAGAGAATCATCTAGAAAGGTGTAAAGACCCAAGTATGTTTCCCACCCCTTGCACTATTGGTGGTATTAAGTAATGTTTTAAAAATCAAACTGGACATCGAATCGGTCAAAGAAAAAGTTTAAGGTTTAAAAGTTCAACCAATATTAAACCGCTATAAAACTGATATATAATAAATAAGAAGTAAAAAATTATAAGAATAAGTAAAATATAGTATAAAACAAAATACTTTATTAAAATAAAAATGGATTAATAATGTCTATTAATATGTAATAAACTTATAATAAATCTAATAATTTAAACTAAGATTGAATCTAATATAAAATTCAAAATAATAATAAAATAAAAATTGTATTTTTATATTATCTTTTATTTAAAGATTAATAAAAGTTTAAGTATGTTTAAAGAAAGTTAATAAAAAAGACTCTAACTTTATTTTAACTTTTTTTTCATATCCTTCAAGCATACTTCCTTTATAGTTTAAATATTATATTTTAACACATTCTTAAATTATCTTAAACAAAATTGCTTATATAAACTAATTAGTAATTCAATTTATTAAACAAATTAATGATAAAAATAATAATTAGTTTTTAACAATAATAATTTAAAATTTTAATTTAAGTATAAAGAGATAAATAAAGAACCTAAATTTTGATAAATATAATTTATTAATGAGATTAAATAAATAAAAATAGTAATTTCTAATAAAGGAGTAGAGTCAAACAAAGCAAAAGTTTATATTATTCAATCTTTACCTTACACTGTGAATATTCGATAAGTTTGTTCTTTTCTTGGATATACAAGTTTTTATAGGCATTTCATAAAGAATTTTATACATATTGCATCCTTTTTACGTAAGTTATTATAGAAAAAATTAGTTTTGAGTTCAATAAAAAGTTCAAGGCTACATTGAAAATCTGAAATCACTTTTGACAACTACACCAAAAATCTAGCAACCTGATTAGAACTTACCATTTGAGCTAATGTATGACACAAGTGATTATACGGTGGAAGCAATTTTGTGGCAGCATGTAAGAAAAAAAACCCCTTACGTGATTTATTGTTATTATTCATCTATCACATTAAATAAAGCCTAAAGGAACAACTGCATTATAGACAAAGAACTATTGGTAGTAGTTTTCGCATTTGAGAAATCTCACTCATACTTGTTAAGATTTACTTTCATGATGAATTCAAAGAGTTTGATTTGGAGATGAATATGAATTTATCACGTCTACAAGAAGGTAAGTGGGAGTATAGTTGTCCTCTTCAGTGGGACTATGTGGAGACATATTGCTCATAGAGAACAAAAGTTCTAACTTTCAATTGTTCAAAAAACATAGTTGTCTAACAACAAATCTTGTTGGAAATGAAAAAGTAACAACTTAATTATGGGAATTAGATCTATAGAGATAGATTGGACATTGTTAACTTATTCTAAGTCCAAGTGCATAGATAATGTATTAGAGATTTTTAGTATTTAAGATATCATATACTTGTGAAGTATTAAAGATATTCATTAATCTATGTGTGAGTTGATATTTGAGTTCAAGATGATAAGGATATAACTTTAGATGTAAATCCTTATTAAGGTTTATTTAATTAGAACAATATCATTTAGGATTGGAAAAGATCCAATGTAGCAATTGGATGGTAATTAAGCCATAATATATTTTTTGTTTAATGGAAATGATTAATTGGATCAACAAATTCTTTAGTAAACTTGATATAGTTTCTTTGCACTATTTAAGACAACAATATACTATAGAACATTAGAGCCATTAGGCATGCATAAGGAGCTAATGTCTCTTCAAAGATCCAAGAATATGTTTAGGCAAAATTTCTTAATTATGATGATAATTAAGATGGGAGTTGTAAGATTTAATTAAGTGCTTGTTATAGAGAATCTTGTAGAATTCTCTCATTAAGCCCCACTAGTAGAATAATCGTCATATGTTGATATGGTATGAGATAATTGAACGATTGGCTTATTGCAAGTGGGATACTATTGATTTATGCCCTACAACTAATTGCTTTGGTTGTAATTTAGTGACAAATTATTTAAAGGAATTTTTTATCTTGTATATGATTAGATGTATATGATAAAATCCATAGGATAATTGTACATTTCAAATGAAATTATAACGAGATTATAATTATGATATTCATATTACATTTATGTCATCATCATCACCTAGTCCGAAATCTCGCACTAAATCGGGGTCTAGGAGGCCCGATAGTACGCAGTCTTACCCTTACATAGTAGAGAGTCTGTTTTCGGTGGACCCACATGCAAATGAGACAATATAAGTATGATGCAAGTTATAAAAACAATACAGAATTTTTTTATAAAAAAAGTAATAGTAATAAAAATAAAAATAAAAAATAAAAAATAAAAAATAAAAAAATAAAAATAAAATGTAGGCTCCAAAGTCCAAAGAAATGTTCCTAGTTATTGTTCTATTAAGATTAGGCATTAATAGAACGTAAAAAGACTAGCACATGTTTTGTTTTTCCTTATAAAGGAAGTAGTCAATCTCATAGGCTAAAGTATAAAGATACTTAAACAAACATGTAGGTACTTGCTAGAGAACAAGTTCACTGAACAGACTTGATATGAGAAATCTATTTGAAACAGTACTTGTATGTCTATGGAATTCTCATTGTAATGATTGTATAAGTGATCCTTTGACTTATGATCATTAAAGTTATCTTGTATAGGGATTGCTATGTTTTGATACCATTTATGATCTATTTAATCATAGGTCATTTAATTAGTAGTCATTAGATGTAGCATGAACCATATGAAAATGGTTGAGTGATCAAGATAGGATTCATTACCCTAAAGTAATTAAGGAGAATGTATCATTGTTCTCGATTAGTATCAATTCAAGAAACCTTGCCCAAGGTGAAATGATGTTTTGCAAATAGTTTACAAATTTTATTAATTGAATCGATTGCTAATGACGGAGAACTAATATGATTGGACTGGCAGAGAACTAATATAATTAGACTCAAAATAAAGTAGATTTTAATTTCATGCTCTATATCTAATCGGGACAATGTATGATGAAAGAATTGAATTATACGAAAAATTTATGCACAGAAAGGTTAGTTAAAACCACTTTGATATTCCTAAATATTTAGGTGGTCCTGATGCGTTGCTAGACGTCAATCTTGATCTATGCTTATAAATTGTTTAATCGGAGAATTAAAGATAAATTAAAAGGAGTTTTAATTTATCTAATTTTAACTATGAATTGAAATTAGAATTTATAATCATTGCCAATATATTTGAGAATCTAATGAGTTTCACATATAGAATGGGTTGAAGAGAACATAGTTAAATTAATCAAGTTGAACTTGATTGTAAAGTTTAAGAAACTTTATGATTAAATATGAGATATTTAATAAATAAGGATTAATATAAGACATTGAATCTTATATGGGCATAATTGATATTTAATTAGAATTATTTGTAATTTTAATTAAAGTTTAATTAAAATTAGAATTTAATTTTAATTAAATTACTAAAATGTTCAAAGTTTATTATAAATAGGTCTAAGCTCTATGAAACTAGCATTTCTTACTTAATCCTCTCTGTATGAGTTACAGAGTTATCTCAATTTGTTCTGTAGATATCGTTAGAGGTTAGGCACTGATGCAGCTATGGTAGTTAAGACGGATCAGTTTCGAGAATAGTTTGAAGGATACAATAAGACAAAAATTAAGCTTTAGAATAAGGTATGAATTAAATTTCCGCTTATTATAGTTTGTGTTGATAATTTTATTGAATTAAATAGATCTTATTTTTCGGGAAATCAAAAGTCACGAAAAAGTTTCGTGATTATTCTGTTGCGATCGGGATCGGATCTTAACCTGATTTCTCAACATAATGATGATGTATGTTGATGTTTAATATAAATTAAACGGAAAAAGTTAGAAAGTTTTGTAATGATATGTAACTTATATGTATGTACACAGTTGTCAAATGAAGTATATGGTTTCAAGCCTTAATTTCACGCTTGTTTTTCTCGAAAAAACTTATCTCGGTTTTCATACTAGAAGCAAGCAAATTTATTCTAAATGCAGATGCGATCCATGAACCAGAGAATAAATCGTTTTCTCCAACCAAAAGCCCAATATCTGTATCTATTGACACTGATCATTATCATTTTCAACTCATTTCTCCTCCAATCTAACACCATGTCGCAGGTTTTCTTCATCTGCTTTTATTTACTTAAACTTGTAATGGGTTAGTAGTCTCGTGGCTACAGATTTCCATCAGTCTGGAGGATCATATATTCATTACCTTTCTTATCATTGATGAGGTAGAAGGTGATAATTTTACCTTGGATCCCTTGCCCAATCGGAGCTGGGGGAGGAGCAACATAAGCAAAAATATAATTACACTTGTTTGCTTTTATTTTTTTGTAATATTTTCTTTAATGTTTATAATAACGAAATGGAAAAGGACACAAATTTTATTAGTACGAAGAGCAGTAACAGCTTCATCAGAGACTTCAGATTGAGCTTTAGAAATTGGCATTATGTCATCAGAGAGTGTGGTAAGGATCATTTTAAATAAGATTTCGTATCTCCTAAACTATTGTTTGCGTATCTCCTGTCCAAAACTTTCAATCCCTCTACAAAAGAAGCAAAATATCTGCAAAAGAACCTGTCCATATAATTTTCTTCTTGCTGATATCTATATGTAAAATTATACTCTGATAAAAAGCCAATCAGTTATGGAGAGGGTTTGGTCCCCCTGGAACTGCTCTATCGGAGATTTCATAAACTGGGGGTTTCTTATTTTCGCCGGACGCTTGAGGAGCTTTTGCAGGGAAATGCCATGAAAACTGTGTAGAGAACTCAGTTTCGACAGGTGGGCTGCTTGTTTGATAGCGTACACTTCCATGGAGTTGACGACAACTTGAGAGGTGGCTAACAGCAAGTAAGATCACCATGACAAGAAATGGAAGTCTTGGATTTGGAGTCTTCATGGGCTTGATCAACTAGAAGTGAAGGCAGAAATACAAGCAGAAACTAGTTGGAGTTGAGATTATGCACTCCAAATAAAAACAGGAAAACAAAGACAAGTTTGAAGCCTAATATTGTGAGATCCAGCGACGAGACCGATGGTGAAGATACGGCGAAAACTCGCAGTTATCCTTGATGCGATGGTAGAGTTTCCCTCTAAACTGTCAGTCGCAACTCTTCAGGGAGACAAAAGAGCCAAATTTTGGCGGAAGTCACTTGTACTGGTTGTCTGTTTTGAACTGCCAGAGTTGTAAATGGCATATGATGCTCTCATTTCTTCTGAATATGCTCTTCACTACAAAGCATGCAATCATGTAAAGGAGATTCTGCTGAATAAATGCAATATATAAAGTAAAAGGCTACTATGGTACTTTGACACAACCTGATTGAGTACTAAACTAATCCAACATAGTTTCGGGGAAAGGCGTTGACTTTTCATATAATTATTGACGAAGGGGACACGTGCAATGACAATTGGTTCACACGTTCTGCGTATTATTTTTAGATGCTTGGCTTCATCACATATCCTTTGCGTCCACGTTATGGATACAAATTGTAATTGGACATTAAAGGGAGGCTACCGCATACTTTAGGATCGTCCGGCAGGTTTATTAAATGCCAGTGGCCTTCTATATGCTGGGAATTAATGTTCTAACAGTCAAGGGATGGAATACGTAATTTACAAAGGTATTTGGTTCAAATAATGTGGCATGATATGATAATATGATGGAAGCATGACGTCCATAGAAAGGTATTTGTTTCTTGCAAGGTATCATTTTTTGCGTTGGGCAAGAAAATTTTTGTACCATAAGGTTTTGAAGTCAAAGAGAGGATGTCAGACGATACTGGCAGACTTTAGACTTCAGCCATACAATTCAAGGATGAATCGTAGGAAAAGACAAGGAAAATTGATTGACGTGCCCTGTGATCCCTGCCCATTTAAAACTACAATTCTATGGGTTAGTTGTACGATAATTAATATATTATTGTTATTTAAACTATATTTGATCTTAATTTGCGTGTTATGCAGTTAGTCTTCGATACTTTGAAACAAAAATGCAAGTTGGCTTGGATCCATTATATAGAAAATTGAATTTTATGTAATTTGGAAAGATGAGAGAGATCAAAACCTTTGAATGGTAATGCTAATTTAAGTACATGAAGGTGTCCGTATTACGTAGGCTTTAGAAGCCACCGGCTAGATGCATTCGGCAGCATGATAATTATTTGCAAAGGAAGTCAAAACCTATATACAAATGGGACAGCCGGTTTTTAATATGCCGTTTTCGTACTGGTCGGCTTTGACGATGACCGCTACTTGAATCCAGAAACCTCTGAAGCGAAATATTCTCCATGACTTGCAAGTTACTTACCTTGTTGCTTTCTTTCAACAAAATAAGTCAAACATTGCGAAATTCTTATAAGAAAAACAATAGGAAAATCGATGACTTTGTTGCTATGCTGCTTCCATCTGACCTATTTATTTCTCTTTTCTGACATCGTGATGCTATTAAAAACAAAATGGTTGGCAAGTAGTAAAACAAGGCAGAAAAGCAATCAGGTAAAATTGCCATATAACTATACGGGTACATGAGAATGAGCATCAACGGGGTCCTTAAATCAACGGAAAATGGGCTACATCCTACCTTACGATATGTATATATTTTCTCACTCAGTGCCTTTATATGTATATTACTGTGAGTTTTTAAGCTAAAAGAAATGCTAATTTATGTTTATATTGTTGCCTCCGAACAAGATATAGCAAGAGACCCAAAGGATTTGACCCACGTACCATATAAGATAAAGCACAAGTAAATGACCTACACAGATTTTAAGATAAAAAATACTTTGATGGCCGCCACTTGCCATGTTGGATAAATTAATTGTAAAATTTTATTTATTAATTCAGTGATTTTAAAATTAGTTGATGGGCAAAATTATGATTCAAGATAAATATGTTAAAGAACTCGAGAAAAATGTCAATCTTTGTATTGAAACTTTGGTTGTTTCCATCATGAGTTTCCTATTATATTTAGTTTTTGAGGATTGTGATTGTTACTTCCGACAATTGCTTTGCAACACAAATTTGACATTGTCATCTCTTACGTTATCAAGCACATAAGTGTCATATATAGCAACCAACTACTTCCACTTAGCAACAGTATTTGTGTTTTTTGCTGTAGTTTTGTACTTAAGCCTAAGTTGAGTTTTTATATCAACAGTATTTGTGTTTTTCCTGTAGTTTTGTACTTAGCCTGAGGTGAGTTTTTATATCATGATCAGCTATTATCAATGTTAGCTTAATATATTCACGTGTCCGCATTAGTTGTAAATCATTTTTCTATTTAAAGTTTTGAAAGCTTCCATATACATCTATAGGAGTCATAAATAAGCATGCCACTGTGACATATGAGATAATATAGAGTTTTTGAGTTATAAATTATTGGTAATTTGTAATTCAAATTTTGGTGACTAATATATATGAATTCCAACATAAGTTTCTATTTGTTTGGAGTGAAAGTATAGTCAAGAGGGAAGAAAAGTTTAAAAAGGACAATAAGGAAGAAGTTTCAATGTGCATGTGGAAGAGCTCATATCTTCGTGTGACACCCATCCACTTGGTGTCACTACAACAAAATTATGCTTTTTGCATCATTTTTAAAGTAGACGTCGCGAATGGTGTAAGGATTTCGCGACGTCTGGTAATACGTCATGAAAGATTCGTAGATTCTGCGACGTTGTATTCAGACGTCGCCAAAAAAAGAAGTTTTTGACGTTGTCTTGGTAGAAAGACGTGCCAAAATAGAAAACACGACGTTTGTTAGAATTAAACGTCGGGAAAGGCCAGGTCCACGTATTTAATTTGTCCCCTTCCCTACCAAATGAGACGAAGTCGTGTTGCTGCCCCCCATAACGACGTCGTCTCATCTTCTGTGTAAATGAAAATCAGAGGTTAGAGCTTCATTCTCCCGCCCGCGCTTGGAATCGATCTGTGGAATCTGTCGCATTCTGTCTTCCTCCACCTTCCCTCTCTCATCCTCTGTCGCGCTTGGAATCTGTGGAGTTTGCGTCACCAGTTTTTGAGCTTCTGTCATTTACAGTCGGAGGGCATGTGTGTACTGATTGAGGTAAGTCATCGAACGACTTTGCTTGCAATTAATGTGAGTCGATTGTAGTTGACGATTTAATCTGGGTTTAAGGTTGCTTAATCGTTTATTTTGATTATCTGTAA
>JANZLD010000236.1:59168625-59185862 GCA_026413575.1 Erythroxylum carthagenense
AATTAAAATTGATTAATTATAAATTTTTAAATATTCAGATAAATGAAAACAAATTAAGAAATTATAATTTATATTAAATCATTATTAAAAAATTTTGCAAATATATTTTAAATCATTTTTTTCGGTTAAATAACATTTATTAATTATTTCACAATCAACGACGTCTTCTCAACAAGACGTCACAGAAAGCACCTTTTCTGCGACATCCAGTAAACGTCGTTAAAACTAAACAATCAGTGACGTTTATTTCAAACGTCGTAAAATAACGACACATTTCTTGACATCTTCATAAACATCGCAGCATGTGGATCTTCTGCGACGTCCTTTGGACGTCGTTAAACCTAATCAATCCGTGAAATTTACTCCAAATGTCGAAAATATAGATACCTTTACTGATGTCTACAAAAACGTCAGAGATTATCGGTGCCTTCCATGACGTTTAGCAACAGACGTCGTAGATCCCTATTGCCTACCCACCTTCTACGACGTTTTTTGTGACGTTTTTTTAGACGTCATTTTTTGTTTTCTACGACGGTTAAATTGATTATGCGACGTTTAAAAAAAGACGCAGAAAGAGTCCTTTTCTTGTAGTGACTATATTAAACTTTTAGTCGAAGTTGCAAACCTTATGGATAAAGGTGGTATTCCTTAATGCAAAATTGTTATTAAATCTTGCATAATTCAATATAGTTTGCATGTCCATTAACTTTATTTCAAGAAACCACTCTTATCTTACAATAAATTTTAATTTTGTTATTTTAAATTTTAAATTGAGATTTTTTTAAATTTTAGAAATTTTTATTATGTTATTGTTTTTTAATTCAATTGAAAGTTGCTTTAAGATTTTTAAACCTTTTATTTCATATTATTAGGTCAAAATTTACTTGAGCTTGAAATTTATAGTGTTTAGGTTTTAAAAACAAATGGTAAATTTAGAAATTCTTAAAAACTTTTCATGATTCTATATATGAGTTTTTCAACCTTTAGTTTTATTCAATCATATTTTTTGATGTTTTAAAAGTGTCTATTTAAGGTTTATATGATTTGTTACATGCTTAAAATAACCTAAGTTTTTCTTAATTATAAAATATAATATATTAACTATTCTTGACTTATCTACCTTGCATATCATATGTATATAAATCATTATCCTTTAATAAAATTAGTTATTAAATCTTGTTATAGTTTGCATATGAATTAATTGAGTTATAAATTGTACTAGTTTTTGATGTTCAGAGCATCTTGTCTAACTCAAATCATTACAATTGTTATACACGTTGCTTGTGTACCCTTATTGAAAAGACAATAATAAACAATATTAGTTTACTTAAAGATGTGATGTTTTGGATGAAAAAAATCATGAACCTTTCCTTTTTAAACACCTAAAGGAATATGGTATTTGCAATATAAAATGGTGGCATTTAAATTGTTGAGTTAAGATAATTGTTATGTATAAGTTATGACATTTTTATATAGTTTTGATATTTCTTTTAAAGAGTAGTATTTCTTATTAAAGGTGCATGTAACTTTTTCATAGGCATGTAGTTTTTATGATAAAAACTGGTAGCATAGAGTATTGATTTAAGGAACCTTTTATATATAAGTGATGGTGCTTTTATTTTATTAAAGAATGGTAGTATTTTCTCATAGGCATGTGATATTTGTGATATAAACTGGTAATAGTTAAATTCTTAAGGTATTTTTTATATGTAACTTATGGTATTTTTACTTAGTATTGGTATTTTCCAAAGAGTGGTGGAATGTTTATAAAACGTGGCAGTATTCTTTTGTATATGCTTGTGCTATTTGTATAAGAAAGTCATGGTATTTATAGTATTAATTTAATATTTTTATTTATTAGTTACACTATTTATTATAAATATTATATTGATAGAGATAAGTAATAACATTAGTAATTTTCTAAGTACAATCCTCTAGGCAACAACCTTAGAAATACATAGTTAAATTCAAATTAAAAAGGCATAATATCTTACAAGCATACCATTTGTTCAAAAGTAATCCACATTGCAATCCTTGGATTACAAATGATTATAACAATATTTCGTATGCATGTGCATATTCATAGTTTTGTTATAGCAAGAAGTTATTAATGATATAAGGAATTGAATTTGTTTGACATCGCTCAATAATAGAGGTGCTTCTAACTCTACATAAATTGTTTCAATTGCAAATTATATGCACTAGCAACAACATATTACATGTTAATTATGTACAAACATAAAAATATGAGCCTACCATAATCCAGGTTCCATATGCCCAATACCTACACTAAAATTCCAAGGTAAAACACAAGTAAATCTTATAGTCATTGCTTTGTTTAACAACGAAAAAATAAATTAAAATGTTAGTCAATGTCTATAAGTCAACTTAATAATAATATGTAAAGGAAAAAAATCAATATTGTATTCAAATTGAGATATACATAATTTTATTCTTACTCAAGTCCTTGCCCAACATAGGTAAATCATATAGTCATTACATTGTTCAACAACGAACAAATTAATCAAAACGTTAGCCAATTTCCATAAGTCAACTTAATAATAATATGTAAATAAAAAATCAAAATTGTATTCAAAATTAGATTTATTTAATGTTATTCTTACTTGTTCTCTGGCCTAAGGAACCTTGTTCTCTTGCCTAAGGAACTCTCTATGTATTAAAGACAAGAAAAGAAATATAACTAGAAAACTATAAACTAACTAAGTGATACCATCACCTACCATAAAACATATGGATATAGGTACAAACTAGTATTTTCTAATGTTAGCTATAACGTAATGGCATTTTATTTTACTAGAAAAATAGAAATATCAAGGTTCAACCACTAATGCTCTACTCTACTTAACATCATCTTTCTTGTGATTTTGTCAAATATCATAATCTCCTCTGCTTTTAATGAAATGTACCAACACCACCAATGATCATTTTAAAGTATAGGGATGAGGAGCTACAAATAAAAAAAATATTCAACTCTAAATTATTATCTTAGCCATTATTTCATAAAATACAATATTTTTAGGAAATCCATATCAAAGATAATACATATACTTAGGTAGTCATATGGTTATCAAAGTCAATTTCCAAATACTTGTCAATATTTCTTGCTTACTTAAAAAATATGCAAGAAATAAATAGTCAGTAAAGATTTGTCCAAGTCTTCCTCCAAAACTTGATTTAGATTTGCATAATAATGTTACAACTTGAAATTTAATTCTACCAAGATATTAAGTATCCTTCATTTGAAAAATAAATTTGTTTAATTGTAAGATTACTTATTGCAAACATTGAGTCTAATGTATAATTATTTAGAGGAATTCTAAGGATCACACTCTCAAATAATAATATAAATGAAAACCTAAAACAAACCAATAAATATACATAACATAAGGTTTATATATATATACACACAAAGAGAGAGAGAGAGAGTATCTAAAATTGCAAAGAAATTTAGAAATTACTTTCTTGAATTAACTTGCACAATCGTCCCACCATATTACTTATGCAATTCTTAGGATTAAATCATAAACAAACATTTCTTGGTGTCAACCTATACCAAAAGTTTTTAACGACATCATATTCAGTAAACCTAAAAGAAAATTTTGAGCAAAAATAAATAAATAAATAATATTATTATTATCCTAAAAAATAACTATGTTATCTCATCCTTGATACAACTTTTTAAAGGATAAATTTAACATATAATTCAAAACTTAGAAGTCTTCTACTAACTCCAAATGTGTAACATCACCAGCATTTGCCTTTAAAGGCATTCATGTCTATATTGAGTGTATGTTGCTTGTTATTTAAAAGCTTTATTCTATTTTTGATACTTATTTTGTTTTAAGTGTGTTTTCAGGTCTCAGTTGCATTCATGGATCAAAAGGAGGAGAATTCAAGGAAATTGTGGCATAAAATAGCAAAATTGGAGCTATTTTGGAGACAAATGCCCATGTCAGTAATATACATGACCATGTAAAGGAATCATGTAAGGGTCTATAAACGTGTAAAGCTTCAAACATGTTGACTTTACCCATATACAGATACAAACTTATATAATATACAAGATCATGCCTCATACCTATGTAAACTATTGAGAACATGTAAAGCTGTGATATTGAAGTGTTTTTAAGATACATGGTCACTTACATGAATGGGTGACTAATTTTGTATAATCTAGAGCCCTTAATTTTGCAATATAAAATGCAATTATGAAGAGGAGATGGGAAGGAAGTGACTAAATTCAAAAGTTACAACTAAAATTAGAGTTAGAGACACAATTTCGAACATATGATGAGGAAAACACAAAGCTTATTCAAGAGATCTAATCTAGAGTGGCCTTTCAACAAAGATTCAAGAGGATTTCATTAAAGAAAAAGGGGATATACATATCTATGGATTATTTTCTTTTTGCTTATTTTTCTAAACTTTTAATGTGTATTTTTTTGTTCAAAAACTGAATTTTTTAATGTTTAGGTCGGATGGACCTTAAGTTGGGATGGATGCTATGATTTGATCATTTACTTGATGTAATTGGATTGATTAGCTTATTGAGAACTAAATATGCATTCTATTTTTGAATTAATATGTTTGGAATATTAGTTCAATTTTTGATTTTATATGATTGAGGTTAATAAATATTCTTATATGAATAGAACTACCATAATTGGAAGGAGCTGCATGTAAGCCTAGAGATTGGTCGACATAAATCCTCTAGATTATGGTCAAACTAAATAGAGAAATTCTCAAATTGAGTAATGTGATCTTAGGGGTTTTAACTAGAAATGAGTTTTAGTTAATCAATCGAGGATTAGTTGTTAATAGTCTTGAGAAAGATACTATCATAAGATAGGAATTTTCATTGTCCAAAGATCAATAATTGAATTACATGATAAGTGTTGGACACCCCGCCTTTGAAGGGTCATGAGCCTGACGTCCTAAGGGACATCTGGACGTGTGTCCCATAAGGGTGGCATGCCCCTACTAGGAAGACTTACTTTTACTATTTCCTAACAGACGTTGACCTTAATCATTTTATACAGAAGAAACGAAAAGGCAGAAGAAACAAAAATGCAGAAGCAGAAACACAGAAGAAAAGAAAAGGCAGAAGAAACGAAAAGGCAGAAGTAAAAACACAGAAGAAACGTAAAGACAGAAGAAGCGAAAAGACAGAAGCAAAAACACAGAAGAAACAAAAAGGTTGAAGAAGCGAAAAGGCAGAAGCAAAGCAGATAAAAAACAAAAAGGCAGAAGAAGCGAAAAGGCAGAAGCAAAATCAGATAAGAAATAAAAAGGCAAAAGAAGCGAAAAGGTAGAAGTAAAAACACAGAAGAAACGAAAAGGCAGAAGCAAAAACACAGAAGAAACGAAAAGGCAGAAAAAACTAAAAGACAGAAGCAAAAACACAGAAAAACGAAAAGGCAGAAGAAGCGAAAAGGTAGAAGCAAAAACATAAAAGAAACGAAAAGGAAGAAGAAGTGAAAAGACATAAGCAAAAACATAGAAGAAACGAAAAGGAAGAAGAAGCAAAAACACAGAAGAATAAAAAAGGTAGAAGAAGCGAAAAGGCAGAAGCAAAAACATAGAAGAAACGAAAAGGTAGAAGAAGTGAAAAGGCAAAAGCAAAAACACAGAAGAAACGAAAAGACAGAAGAAGTGAAAAGGCATAAGCAAAAACACAGAAGAAGCGAAAAGGCAGAAGAAGGGAAATGGCAGAAGCAAAAACACAGAAGAAACGAAAAGGCAGAGGAAATAAAAAGGCAGAAGTAAAAACACAGAAAAAACAAAAAAGCAAAAGAAGCGAAAAGGCATAAGCAAAAACACAGAAGAAACAAAGAAAACACAGAAGAAATAAAGAAAAAAGGCATCACAAATGTGACATCATCTCCTTCTGGGTTTTCTTTGTGATGACGTCAAGGATCATCCCAAGAGAAAAGAAACACAAACGACAAGCAAAACACAGACGATAAAAAACACAGAAGGAGATGACATCATCGTGAAGAAAACCCAGAAGGAGATGACGTCATCCCACAAGAAGTAAAACAGAGACAATAGATAAAACACAAATGATACAAAACACAGAAGGAGATGACGTCATCACGAAGAAAACCCTGAAGAAGATGACGTCATCCCAGAAGAAGCAAAACATAGACGATACAAATCACAGAAGGAGATGATGTCATCACGAAAAAAACTTAGAAGGAGATGACGTCATCATGAAAAAAACTTAGAAGGAGATGACGTCATCCTAGAAGAAGCAAAAGACAGGCAATAGCCAAAACACAAACGATACAAAACACAGAAAAAGATGGTGTCATCATAAAGAAAACCCAGAAGGAGATGACGTCATCCTAGGAAAAGCAAAAAGACAGAAGATGCATCTCTCTCTTATACATCTTCCCTTAAAAGGACCTTGACTTTTAACTTAGGCGTCCAAAATTTTCGAGCTAACTTCCGTTGAAAAGATGACAAAAAGATTTACGACCTACTATAAGACACCTTTGCCTAAATCAGCTTAGGTTAACCCAGATTTTTTCCAAAGTCAGAAAGCAAAGTTTCCTTTATAAAACTGAAAAAAAAAATTCAACGTACGAAGTTGGGAGGGTCATGAGTAAATATGCAAGCATCTTCCATTTGCATAAAAAGATAAAAAGTTTTACAAAGCTTTAACGGGCATTTCAAGCCACAAATACATTAATACATCAAATCCCAAAATACAAAAAGATACATAATCCCTGACTTGCTCAAAATGCAACTAAAGCCTTGCTTTACAAAACTTGCTTCAAACATAAAATATTTAAAATAGGACTGCTGCCTTACCTCTTGACCTCCACAAAATCCTGCTCATCACCTGAACGTGTGGGAGGAGATTAGGGGTAAACGTAAAGCTTGTGGGTAATAATCTTATAATCGATAACAAGCAAAAACTATTAAAATATTCATTTTCATTGGAAAAACTCACGATAATGCATAACATAGTTACATCATTATTGTCAACATATCATGAACACACAAGACACATCAAATTATTTCGGGTGGATCTAAAACAGAATGTACTACGCATTTATGCATAATGGTCTTGCGAAGTCGTGAACTTATGGGAGTCTATGAAGGAACTTCATGCTACTAGTGGGCAGGCGGGAGAAGCCTTTAGACAAGTGCACTTGACCTACTTAAGGGATCAACCCAAACCCACATAACATGTAATTTCATGACTTGTAAATTTGTTGCCCAACTTGGCACTAGATCAAAAACTTGCTTTTTCATGGCATGATATCTTTTCAAAATCATTTCATTTTTCATTTACAAAGTTTATGCACAGAATATGTAGCACTTTCTTAAGGCATTTAAAGAACACTTAAATGCACATTTGGAAGTAGTTGAAAATATTTATTTCACTTTTCTTGAAAGAAGATATTTATGGCTTATTAGTCAACTATAAAAATGTAACTCACCTTGAATTTCTTGTTGATAATTTGCTCAAGTGAGCCCCTCCTCTTGCTCCTCTTGTCCTTCTTGATTCCCTTTTTAACATAAATAAAATCCCTAAATCAATAGAGATTTTCATAGGAGAAACCAAAGAAGCTAAAGTGTAAATTGATCCTAGAGCTCTTAAGCCCATGCGTTTTCTAAGCTCTTGAAACCAAAACCCCTTCCAAAAATTTGAAGCCTTAAAATGTTCTTACCTCAAATCTTCTTCAAATGAAGAAATGCTTAGTTCAAAAGAAGGCTCTTATCTTTCTCTATATTTTTCCCTTCTCGATCACTCTCAAAATCCCCTTTGAAGGTTGAGAAAAATCAAGACCTAGTTCGAAACTCTTTTCTCCCTCTAAACCCATGACACTCTCTCTACCTTCTTTCTTACTTTTGTGCTTTATCCATTCTGTTTTTTTCCTCATCACATTTTTGGCTTTTAAAATGTAAGCCAATAAATTCCTCTTCCCATTCTGCCCCTCCTTCAAAACCTTAAAGCCTTCCCACTTAAGTGATCTTCCCAAAATACACCCCTCATGCAACTTATCACTTTAACTTCAATCCAATTCACCTACGTAACATAATCTCATTAACATTAGCATGCTACTTAAATCTAACATACGCTAATCTAGCAAGACCCCAAAATTAATCTAATTATGCTCATTTATCAAGAAAAAAATTTAGAGGCTAACAATTCTTCCCCTCTTGAAATAATTTCGTCCTCGAAATTCATACCTGAGTCATTGAAGAGTTGTGGATACTTTTTCTTCATGGTTTCCAAAGGCTCCCACGTGGCCTCTTCCACAAAATGGTTTCTCCACAAAACCTTGATCAGCTGAGCTGTCTTGTTCCGGAGGACCTTCTTCTTGGTGTCTAAAATCTCCACTGGAATCTCCTCATAACTCAGATCATCTCTCAACTGAACCTCAGTAGTATGAATGATATGGGAGGGATCCGACCTATACCTCCTCAGTATTGATACATGAAAGACATAATGTATCTGTGATAATTCTGGTGGCAGCGTCAATCTGTAAGCCAGCGATCCAATCCTCTCAAGAATCTCGTAAGGACTCACATATCTTGGATTAACTTGCCTTTTTTCCCAAATCTCGTGACTCCTTTCTAAGGAGATGTCTTAAGAAAGACTTTCTCACCGACTTCATACTCCATCTCTTTTCAGTGTGCATCAGTATAACTTTTCATCCTATCCTGTGCTGCTTTAAGCCGTTGTTTAACCGGATTGACCTTGTCAATTGTCATCTGGAGTAACTCTGGCCCTATCAGTCTCCCCTCTCCTTCCTCATCCCATTATATCAGAGTTCTATATCTCCTTATATACAATGCTTTATAAGGAGCCATCTAAATGCTTGAGTGGTACGAATTATTATAAGCAAATTCGATCAATGGCAAAAGTTCATCCCAAACTCCTTTAAAATCTATCACGCATGCCCTAAGCATTCCCTCAAGGGTCTGAATGGTCCTCTCAAATTGACCATCAGTCTAGGGATGAAAAGCCGTGCTAAAATTCCACTTAGTTCCCAAAGCCTCTTGTAAACCTCCCCAAAATCTCGAAGTAAATTGAGGATCCCTGTCAGAAACTATAGAATCTAGAACCCATGCAATCACACTATCTCATCAATATACTTCTTTGCCAGCACACGCAGAGAATCAGTCTGTCTGATTGCTAGAAAATAGGCTGACTTCGTCAACCGATCTACAATGACCCATATAGCATCATGCTTCCTACTAGTCTTGAGCAAACCCATTAGAAAATCCATGGTCACTCTTTGCCACTTTCATTCCAGAATAGACAATGGCCTTAACTTGCCTAAAGGTGCTTGGTGTTTAGATTTGACTTGCTGACACACTAGACACTTACTTACATATTCTGCTACATCTCTCTCAATGCCTTTCCACTAGAAATGCTCTTTTAGATCTCTCTACATCCTAATGCTACCTGGGTGCATGGCATAAAGCGCATTGTGTGCCTCACCTAGTATTTAATCCTTCACCTCCTTAACATTTGGGATACAAAGTCTATTTCCTACAACCATAAGTCCATCATCCCTCACTACCACTTCAGATTTCTTGCCATTCTGAATTTCTTCTTGAAGTTTACTCAATTCTGCATCCTATGCTTGTAACTCCTTAACTTTCTCCCTGAGTATTAGTCTCACTCTGAATGTAGCAATAATGCATTCATGCTCCTCTTGTTTCAAACTTATCTTAAGTTTAGCCATCTCCTCCTATAGCGGTAGGTAAACTGTTTGAACATAAGCTATAGAGGATTTCCTGCTCAAGGCATCCGCTACCACATTCGCCTTTCCTGAATGGTACTCAATCAACAAGTCATAATCCTTGAGTAACTCTAACCACCTTCTTTGTCTCAAATTTAATTCCATTTGGCTCAACAAATACTTAATACTTTTATGATCAGTGAAAATCATCGTTTGAATCCCATACATATAATGTCTCCAAAATTTCAAGGAAAAGATCACTGTTACTAATTCTAGATCATGGGTCGGATAATTCAATTCATAAGGCTTCAGTTGCCTTGAAGCATAAGCTATTACCCTGTCTCCTTACATCAACACACAACCTAAACCCTTTCTTGAAGCATCATTGTACACTGTATAACCCTCATCTCCAGTAGGCAAAATCAAAACTAGAGCACTTGTCAATCTGCGCTTAGGTTCTTCAAAGCTTTTCTGACATTCCTCACTGCAGACAAATTTTTTATTCTTCCTCAATAACTTAGTCATCAGAGCAACTATTATAGAAAATCCCTCAACGAATTTCCTATAATATTCTGCTAATCTCAGAAAACTCCTCACCTCTGTCACTGTTTTAGGTGCATGCCAATTCACCAATGCTTCAATTTTTCTCGGATCAACATGTATCCCATCTTTAGAAATCACATATCCAAGGAATATCACCTCATGAAGCTAAAATTCACATTTGTTGAATTTGGCATAAAGCTCTTTCTCCCTCAGTGTCTGCAATACTATGATGAGATGCTCCTTATGTTCCTCTTCACTCTTGGAATACACCAGAATATCATCGATAAACATTATGACAAACCGATTCAGATATTTCTTAAAAACTCTATTCATCAGGTCCACGAATGCAGCTGGAGCATTGGTTAGTCCAAAAGGCATGACTAAAAACTTATAATGCCCATATCGAGTCCTAAAGGTTGTCTTACTTACATTAGATTCCTTAATTCTGAGCTGGTGATAGCCTGACCTAAGATCAATCTTAGAAAAGATCCTTGCTCTTTGAAGCTGGCCAAACAGATCATCAATCCGAGGCAGAGGATACTTGCTCTTATAAGTCACCCTGTGGAGTCTCCAATAATCAATGCACATGCGCCATGTTCCATCTTTCTTCTTAACAAGTAGAACTAGCGCTCACTACGATGGCAAGCTCAGCCTTATGAACCCCTTCTCTAGCAGTTCTTTCAACTGTTTCTTAAACTCCTTCAGCTCCGCTAGAGCCATTCTATAAGGTGGTATTGAGATGGGTGCGGTTCCAGGAATCAAGTCGATGGTAAACTCGACTTCCCTTACTGGTGGCAAACCAAATAAATCTTTTGGAAACACGTCTAAAAATTCCCTTACAATTGGAAAATCCTCTAAGTTCCCTTCATTCGCTTCAGTGTCCATAATATATGCTAAAAAGGCTTCACATCCCTTTCCCATCATTCTGTCAGCCAACAAGGCCGAAATAATCCTTGGTGATGGTGTCTTCCTATCTCCTCTGAAAATCACCTTCTTATCGTTGCCCAGGTCAAATCCCACCTCCTTAAGGCTATAATCTAAATTTGCATGATACTTCTCCATGGCATCCATTCCCAGTATAACATCTAGCCCCTTTAGATTTAGAGGTAGTAAGTCTGCTACCAATTGAGCACCCTTGATGAAAAGCCCACAATTCCTATAAACTTGACTTATAATCACATTCTTCCCTAGAGGAGTACTAACAATTAAAGGAATATCCAAAGGCCTCAAATCAACATAATGCAATGTCATGCTTGCAGAAACAAATGAATGGATGGAGCCCGAATCAATCAAAACATATACTTCATAATCAAATAACTGAACCATACCCGTGACAATTTCAGGTGCGACTGCAACTTGCTCTTTAGTCATAGCAAAAACTCTAGCCTGTGTCTGACCCTTTGGCCTCTCTAGAGGGATAGTCGTCTTTGTAGCTCCAGAATGGCCCACCTTTGTGACTAGTCTGGTTTCCACTATTTCTGCACTCCTTGGGGCTTGCAACTGGGACCCCTCTTGCCTTGTTAATTGGGGACAGTCTCTGATCATGTATCCCTTCTCTCCACATAGGAAACATGCTCCAAATAACTTAAAACACTCTCCCCTGTGGAGCATCCCATAATGCTCACATTGAGGGTTCATGTTCCTACTCTTCTCCACCCTACTATTACCTCCTGCAGCAGAGGCTTACATTGAAACTGCCCTTGGTTGCTTGTGTCTAGTAGGAGCACTACTCCCCACCTCACTCTGTGTGTGGAAACTCTTCCTACCCCTCTCAGGCATTCGAGCACTTGCCTCTTTCTTGGAAAACTGTTCCCTATTCTTCCTCTTCCTGCTTATTTCACTTTTGATATTCTCCAGCTTCTCAGCCTGGAGTGTGACATCTACTAGTTGTTGGTAGTCGTAGAAGTTGGGGATCAGAACTTTCTCCTTGATCCCTAGATGAAGACCTCCCTCAAACTTGCGGCACTTATCCTCCTCATTAGCAACAATGTTGGCAGCATACCGGGACAGCTGGGTAAACTTCAGCTCATATTCGCTCACACTTATATCTCTCTGTGTGAGATTCAGAAACTCTCTAGCCTTCTCCTGGACATAGACTCTCGAGAAGTTTTTCCTTCTGAAGGCGTACAAAAAGTCTCTCTATGACAACACTGGAGGCATATCCTGACTATGAGGCACTGATTCCTACCAATGAAGTGCATTTCCTTGTAGCAAGCTCACTGCATAATCTAACTTCTCCTCATCAGAGCACTTCATCTGAATCGGAACCCTCTCGGTCCTCTTCAACTAGGCTTCAGCCGTGCCATTAAAGTCTACAGCCCCATACTTGCGGAGGTTATCATACTAGCCACTCCTCTCCACTGGAGCCTGCATCGGAACTTGTGACCCTTGGTCTATAGCATATGTGAAGGCCTGGGCAAAGACCTGAAAGAACTACGGGTCCATAGATGGCATAGGAGGAGGAGGCGATGGTACTTCATGCTGCAAATTAGGTGCCTCAGAATCAGGGGTAAGGTGTGTCCCAGCATCTTACAGGACCTGGGATTCATCTGTACTCCCTTGGCGAGAGCTAGATCGAGTCAGAGCTCCTCGAGTTCTCTTTCGAGGCGGCATTTATCACTCCTCGAGTATAAGATCAGTAAAAATCTTTAGTTTATGTAAAACAACTTCAAATCATATAAAACAATTTAAAACAATACAATTTGCTTACTCAAAATAATGCATATTCATTTCATATCTTAAACTACCTACCAAAAGCCTAGGATACTACTAAACCTAAGGTTCTGATACCATAAGTGTTGGACACCCCATCCTTGAAGGGTCATGAGCTCGACGACCTAAGGGACATCTGGATGTATGTCTCGCAAGGGTGGCGTGCCCCTACTAGGAAGACTTACTTTTACTATTTCCTAACAGACGTTGACCTTAATCATTTTATACAGAAGAAACGAAAGGGCAGAAGAAGCAAAAAGGCAAAAGCAAAAACACAGAAGAAACGAAAAGGCAGAAGAAGCAAGCAAAAAGGTGGAAGCAAAAACCTAGAAGAAATGAAAAGGCAGAATAAGCAGCAGAAGAAAAAATACAAAAAAAACGAAAAGGAAGAAGCAAAAGCACAGAAGAAATGAAAAGGCAGAAGAAGCGAAAAGGCAGAAGCAAAAACACAGAAGAAACGAAAAGGTAGAAGAAGCAAAAAGGCAAAAGCAAAAACACAAAAGAAACGAAAAGGAAAAAGAAGTGAAAAAACAGAAGCAAAAACACAGAAAAAACGAAAAGAAAAAAGAAGCAAAAAAGATAGAAGCAGAAACACAGAAGAAACGAAAAGGTAGAAGAAGCGAAAAGGTAGAAACAAAAACACAGAAGAAACAAAAAGGTAGAAGAAGAGAAAAGACAGAAGCAAAAATACAGAAGAAGCGAAAAGGCAGAAGAAGAGAAAAGGCAGAAGAAAAAACACAGAAGAAGTGAAAAGGCAGAAGAAGCAAAAAGACAGAAGAAGTCAAAAGGCAGAAGCAAAAATACAGAAAAAACAAAAAGGCAGAAGAAGCGAAAAGGCACAAGCAAAAACACAGAAGAAGCGAAAAGGCAAAAGAAGTGAAAAGGCAAAAGCAAAAATACAGAAAAAACAAAAAGGTAGAAGAAATGAAAAGGCAGAAACAAAAACACATAAGAAACGAAAAGGCAGAAGAAACAAAAAGGCAGAAGCAAAAGTGCAAAAGAAACAAAAAGGCAGAAGAAGCAAAAAGGCAAAAGAAAAAATACGGAAGAAATGAAAACTCAGAAGGAGCGAAACCTAGAAGGAGCGAAACATAGAAGAAGGTGACGTTACACAAAAGAAGATGACGTCATCACAGACGAACCAAAACACAGACGATACAAAGCATAGAGAGAGATGACATCATCATAAAGAAAACCCAGAAGGAGAAGACGTCATCCCAAAAGAAGCGAAACACAGACGATACAAAAACACAGAAGGAGATGACATCATCACGAAGAAAACCCAGAAGGAGATAATGTCATACCAGAAGAAGCAAAACACAGACGATAGCCAAAACATAAACGATACAAAACACAAAAGGAGATGACGTCATCATGAAAAAAACCCAAAAGGAGATGACGTCATCCCAGAAGAAGCAAAACACAAACGATAGCCAAAACACAGATGATACAAAACACAAAAAGAGATGATGTCATCACGAAGAAAACCCAGAAGGAGATGATGTCATCCCAAAAGAAGCAAAATACAGACGATAGTCAAACATAGATGATACAAAACATAGAAGAAGATGACATCATTATAAAGAAAACCTAGAAGGAGATGATGTCATCCCATAAGAAGCAAAAAGACAGAAGATGCATCTCCTCTCTTGTACATCTTCCCTTAAAAGGACCTTGACTTTCAGCTTAGACGTCCAAAATTTTCGTGCTAACTATCGTTGGAAGATGACAGAAAGATTTACAACCTACTATAAGACACCTTTGCCTAAATCAGCTTAGGTTAACCCAGATTTTTCCCCAAGTCAGAAAGCAAAATTTCATTTATAAAACAGAAAAAAAAATTTCAACGTACGAATTTAGGAGGCTTAGGAGTAAATATGCAAGCATCTTCCATTTATATAAAAAGATAAAAAGTTTTACAATGCTTTAGCGGGCATTTCAAGTCATAAATACATTAATACATCAAATCTCAAAATACAAAAAGATACATAATCCCTGACTTGCTCAAAATGCAACTAAAGCCTTGCTTTACAAAACTTGCTTCAAACACAAAATATTTAAACTAGGAGTGTTGCCTTGCCTCTTGACCTACACGAAATCCTGCTCATCACCTGAATATGTGGGAGGAGATTGGGGGGTGAGCGTAAAGCCCGTGGGTAACAATCTTATAATCGATAACAAGCAAAAACCATTGAAATTATCATTTTCATTGGAAAAACTCACGATAATGCATACTATCAACATATCATGAACACACAAGACACATCAAATTGGTTAAGGTGGATCCAAAATAGAACGTACTATGTATTTCCGCATAACGATCTTGCAAAGTCGTGAACTTATGGGAGTCTATAAAGGAGTTCCATGCCATTAGCGGGTAAGTGGGAGAAGCCTTTAGACAAGCGCACTTAATATACTTAGGGGATCACCCCAAACCCAGATAACATGTAATTTCATGACTTGTAAACTTGTTGCCCAAAATGGCACTAGATCAGAAACTTGCTTTTTCATGGCATGATATCTTTTCAAAATGATTTCATTTTTCATTTACAAAGTTTATACACAGAATATGCAACACTTTCTTAAGGCATTTACAGAACACTTAAATGCACATTTGGAAATAGTTGAAAACATTTATTTCACTTTTCTTGAAAGAAGATATTTATGGCTTATTAGTCAACTAGAAAAATATAACCCACCTTGAATTTCTTGTTGATAATTTGCTCAAGTGAGTTCCTCCTCTTGCTCCTCTTGTCCTTCTTGATTCCCTTTTTAACATAAATAAAATCTCCAAATCAATAGAGATTTTCATAGGAGAAACCAAAGAAGCTAAATTATAAATTGATCTTAGACCTCTTAAAACCATGCATTTTCTAAGCTCTTGAAACCAAAACCCCTTCAAAAAATCCGAAGCCTTAAAATGCTCTTACCTCGAATCTTCTTCAAATGAAGAAATGCTTGGTTCCAAAGAAGGCTCTTATCTTTCTCTATATTTTTCCCTTCTCAATCACTCTCAAAATCCCCTTTCAAGGTTGAGAAAAATTAAGACCTAATTAAAAACTTTTTTCTCCCTCTAAACCCACGACACTCTCTCTACCTTCTTTCTTAATTTTGTGCTTTCTCCATTCTGTTTTTTCCTCACCACATTTTTGGCTTTTAAAATGCAAGCCAATAAATTCCTCTTTCCATTCTGCCCCTCCTTCAAAACCTTAAAGCCTTCGCACTTAAGTGATCTTCCCAAAATACCCCCTCATGCAACTTATCACTTTAACTTTAATCCAATTTACTTATGTAACATAATCTCATTAACATTAGCATGGTACTTAAATCTAACATAGGCTAATCTAGTAAGACCCCAAAATTAATCTAATCATACTCATTTATCAAGAAAAAAAAATTTAGGGGCCAACAATAAGGGGTTAATATTTAATATATCTTAGGGGGATTCGTTACCTAGGTGCTAGCTATTTAATATTGCTTAATAGTTGTGTTTTCTAGTTTTTGGTTCATTATTGTATTGTGTTCTAGTCTAATTTAGTCTTAAATTAAATCATCATCTTATTCGATTGTTAGATAATAGAAAAAGAGACAATTACTAGTACTTATAGTCCTTTTGGGATTAACCTATACTTGTTAGTGCTAGATACAATTACAAAATGCACTTATGATTTAAAATTATATCAATCAAGTTTTTGGCAATGTTTCTGGGGATTAAAATATTAGAAAACCTTGCTTTTATTATTCTAGCCATTATTACTTATTTTTATCATTTTTTACCTTTTTATTTTTTTTACTTATTTAATTGACTCTTGTCTATATCTCGAGTGAATATTTTGTACCTAGTTGACAAAGATACAAAGATTTAGAGGACATCTCATAGAAATCTTCAAAGAACCTTAATTAAAGAGTTCAAATTAGATCAACAGATAGAGAATCAAGTTAATATTAAAGAATCATGAACTATGGAAAATGAACTAAGAACTATGTTTGATTACTAGTATTAGATGAGGACCATAATGAAGTGAATCACAAGTTATTACAAAGCTTAGAATACGATATACAAATGCACGAGAAGGGGGGTTTGAATCGTGTATTCTCCTTTTTGAAAACTCTTTCAAAAACTTTTTGTTAAGATCAACTTCTTTTTACAGAACCTTCGGTAGATTCAAAATAATCGAAACTTTGAAAACTTGTTTAAAACAAAACTAAGTAATAATAAAACTTTGAATCTAAAAGAGAGATAGAGTAGAGATT
>JANZLD010000236.1:59190131-59203973 GCA_026413575.1 Erythroxylum carthagenense
CGCATTAAGGCGGCTCAGGATAGACAGAAGAGCTATGTGGATCAGCATCGGAGAGAGATGGAGTATAGTGTGGGAGATAAAGTTTTCCTCAGAGTGTCGCCGTGGAGAGGAGAGTTAAGATTTGGTAAGAAGGGCAAGTTGAGCCCTAGGTACATTGGTCCTTATGAGAACCTTGAGAGGATAGGACCTTTGGCTTATAGGTTGGCTTTACCTAGTGAGATGTCTCAGTTGCATGATGTCTTCCACGTGAGTATGCTCCGGAGGTATCGATCAGACTCGACCCATGTGATACCGACTCAGGAGATTGAGGTGGCTAGTAATTTGAGTTATGTAGAGGAACCGATTCAGATTGTGGGATCACGGGTCAAGCAGTTGAGGAACAGGATTATTCCATTGGTGAAAGTCCTATGGAGAAACCACTCAACTGAGGAAGCAACTTGGGAGATTGAGGAGCACATGACGAGACAGTACCCTCATCTATTCGATCAGACAGGTAAGAAATTTCGGGACGAAATTTTTGTTAGGAGAGGAGAATTGTAACATCCCGTCACTGAGGGGATGTGTATAGTGGGTATTTGGTATGGGTTAGGATTGTGTGCATGCATATTTTGAATTTCACATGCATTTTTGCCTCTATATTTACAGATAAATGATCATTGTTGCACAAGTATATGAGTGTATATGCATGTATGACATATTCTCGACATAATTGTGTATATTGGAAATTCTGTGATAATTGTGTAGTTTGTGTTTTGAAAATTGAATTGAAGTTAAAAATGAGATCTAGGGCTTTGAAATATGGAATTGGAGTGTATGATCATGTGTTCAATATTTATGAGGATTTTTAGAAATTTTTCTGAAATTTTCGGAGTAATAGGTCCGGATCGAAAAAATGACCTAATGGCTGATTAATTAGATGTCTGGTTCCGAAATTGACTGGCCAATGGCATTGGAACAGTATAGTTATGATTTTATGATTTATTTCTTAGAGCCATTGGAAATTTGGGAGAGACTAGAATAAGAATTGGGTTTAGGCTGGATTGGTCTAATGGCAAGTGAATTGCCAAACATGCCTTAAGTCATTTGATTATTTTGTTTAAAACACTTATCCTTTGAATTGCCTTCCACAATGCTTGCTCCCTTTTGAAAGAAAATTGGCTTTCTTCTTATCTTCTTCTCTTCTCCTTCTTCGTGGATCACCCTCCTTGCTCACTCCTTTCATTTTCTTCTTGTTTAATTGCTTCCTTCTTCACCTTAAATCTATCCTTGAGCTTTGTGTTGGAGAAGATGTTGATTGGTGTTGGGATGATGGATAACCGTGGGTGTTGTTAGAGTTGGAAGGGTTGGAGATTTTGAAGTATTGCAAGGGTTAAATCAAATAAGTTCTTGTTTTTATGTGTTAAGTAGTTTGATTTGTGGATTAATTAGAGTATATTGTTGGTTGAGATATGTATAGGTTTCGGATGACATGAATTCTTGAATTTTCTTGTCTTTGAATTTGGAAATTGAGGGATAATTGATATTTGATGGAATTGAGGTTAGGGATGAGTTGTTTGGAGTGTATTAAGTTGTTTTGGAGTGTTTTGAATTGAGTTAGAGGGATTAAAATTTGACAGAAATGAGAAAAGTGGGTTTCGGACGTGTTTCTGGGGTTGCACGTCGCGACGTGCTCATCACACGTCGCGGCTAGCAATTCCCTTTCCACACGCCGCAGCGAGTGCGAAGACGCACTCCACGGTGCACCCCAGCGCATACGCCGCGACGTATGCAAGGGATCTCGCCGCGGCGAGCAACCTTGCGCCGCTGCGAGGACGCCTTTTCTCTGAGAGTGATTTGGTTCTTCTAAATGATAAGTTTTGAGGTTTTAGTCCTAATGAATTGGTTCTCGACTGATTGCAATTTAGAGATTAAGAACTACAAATTTATAAGCATGGAAGTTCTGAATTGATCTCGAAAGTTTTCGATTTTGGATGGAAATTGAATAGTGAATAGTGAATATGATTTCAATATAGAGATAGTCCCCATATCTTGGAGTTTGACTTTTGGAGTGTTGAAGATAGTGAAATGAGTTATGGAGTTTATGAATTTCTATCATTTAGAGATAAAGAGTTATGACGGAAGGATTTGGGAATAGTGTCGGGAATGTCGTGATCATGCATTGTACGCATTGTGATTGCTAATTGTGTATTATTGAATATTGTAATTGTGCAATTGGTAATGTTTGTGTACTCTGATTGTTTTAAAGGCTCAATTGGAGCGTCGATCCACCGACGTGGCCGAGACTTCCCGACATTAGCTCGGAAGTTAAGTGGTGAGTAACCTAGTTGGTTTCTCAATCTTTATGTGTTTAAAATTATTTGCTTATAGCATGCGGAGATGAATGGAGGGCTTATGTGTGTTTTGATTTTGATTGGTTTCGGACCATAGGTGTCCGAAGCATTGAGTACTTGATATCGAAGTGTAAATTGTGTGTTAATTTGTAACTACTGTGAATTGAGACATGTGCATTTCATGCATAAAGGCATGATCAGATAATGACAGTTATGACTGGTGCAGCCAACGAGAGCTTAAAGCTCAACGCATCAAGGCTTAAGCCCACCGTAATTCAGAGCCACAGGCTCACCGTTAATGAACCCATTTTTGGGACAGTGTAGGCGCACGGTCACAACACCGTAATAAAATGGAAAGTGTCACATGTGCATTTCATATACATATGATTGAATATGGACTGAGTGAAAGGCGAAAAGCCTCATATTTGTGGAATGATAAATCATGTGATATTTCTGGATTATGTACTGTGTGATATTCTATGAATTGCTTGTATATGCATGAGTAAACCATCAATGATGGTTTCTCACTGAGTTCGCAAACTCACCCAACATTGCAAATATTTTTCAGGACAGTGATAGTAGACTTCTAGTTCCAGAGAGAGAGACTTTTCCTGCCTTGTAGATCGTGTTGGCAAGAGAAGTTATGGCACAGAGGTGGGTCAGTAGGGACTTTTGGGGATGACCTAGTTAGGAGTTTGTTTTAGTTTCTGTTGGATTTGTATAGACAGTGATCATGAATTGTGTATTTATGGTTTCAAAGAAATGAAATGAGAAAGTATTTTGGTTTCAAAGATTAGCGATATTATATTGATGCTTTTAATTATGATGCCATGTGAAGTATAGTAGGTTTGCTCGTAGTGCACCCTTGTCATAGATTATGTATCGGAATGACCTACGGACGTCCTAGTGCGTACCCTACGGTAAGGGGGCGCTACACTTTACTTAATGCAATTTGATTGATTAATCCATAAAGGTTCAATTATGTGTTTCTATTATTGAATTAATATATCTAGGATATTAGTTCATTGTTTGATTTTGTAAGATTGATATTAAGAAATCCTCTTGTATGAATAGATCTACCATAATTGGGAGGAGTTTCATATAAACCTATAGATAAGTAAGCATAAATTCTTTTGATTAGGGAGTCTAATGGAGAAATTCTTAAATCGAGTAATGTGATCTTATGGGTTTTAACTAGAAAGAGATTTCAACTAGTGAACTAAAAATTAATTATTAATATTATTGAGAAAGATATTAACATAATATAGGATTTTCTAGGATCCAATGATTAATAATTAAATTACATGATAAAAGGTTAATATTTAAGATATCTTAGGCTGATTCACTACCTAGGTGCTAGCTATTTAATATTGTTTAATCATTATGTTTTCTACTTTCTGGTTCGTTATTGTGTTGAGTTCTAGTTTAGTTTAGTTTTAAATTAAATCATCATCTTATTCTTTGATTAGATAATAGAAAAGAGGTCATTAATAATACTTGTAGAATCGACCCATATTTCTCTGTGCTAGCTATAACTACATCATGCATTTGTGATTTATAATTATATCAATAAGGTTTTTAGCACCTACTTGCTAATATCGTAGTTGGCATTTAAGTAGAAAAATATACCCAATATATAAGAAGAAAGTTTTGCTAGAAACTTTTATCCTTTTGTGCACTCCTAACTTTCTTAAGTTCGTATTTAATTACTATTTGGTGATCATTGATTTCATGCTCCGACTAAACTTTCAATATTGTGGTATTAAATTTTTGTACTTACTCATTTCATTATATTCAGAGCTACCACGATTTATGCCACGTTATCCCCATAAATCTCCTTAACTTGATCCTCCCTAATATTCAACAAAATTTCATCCAAATCAAAGTGAATACATAGCCAATAATATTCAAAGAAATCTCATCTAAATCAAAGTGAATACATAGCTAATAGCAAAGATCCCTCCTCAACATAAACCTCTTCATATTTGATAACTAAATTCCATATAATGACTCACTTGAACTACTCAAGAATTAGGCTCTACATCAATTCATACACCTTCTTTATATAACTTTGCAAATAGTAATACATTATAGTCAACATCAAAACGTATTCATACTTTATAAATAAACTTCAGTAGTTTAAAATAGGTTCAAATTCTATATCTTGTTCTGTGTGTTAGAAGTTTGCTAACTTATATTGTCAACAGTAACACCATCCCTGTTATATAAATTCAAGCTTTAAAATCATCCTCTTGTTTATTCCAATTTGCTTGTTAATTACTTCTATTTTACGTTTATGACCGTCTTCTCTTTTTGTTGTGGAGGAGACGGTGATCTAATAATATTTTTACCTTCTTTTGCAAACTTTGAGAACAAAAGCGTAAGTATTATTCACCTCAGCTTATAATATGTCCTACTCTACATAACAAACCCAAATCACTTATGCAAATGATACCTCACTATACCCAACAAAAAGGTACAAATACCAACTCTAGGCCTTGACCATTAAATCAATTTCAACATATTGAAGACTTATGAGACCATGTTTAAATGCATATTTAAACAAATCTATTACAAAGATAAAATATAAACATAAAAACTCTATGGGGAGGGAAAAAGAGGAATACATTATTTGCATACTATATTTATGGATTTGTTGTGTCGGTGAGTTAACAAAATTAGGGGTTCTTCACTTCCTAACTAATCGAACTATTCATATTTAAACATTTAAAAGTAATATTTTAAAAGTTATAACAAAACTATATTTCTTTATTTTTGGGTTATCTTCAATAATTGGTAACGAAAAAAAGAAGATAAAAAGAAATTGAAATAAGTGGAATAAATTCGAATTCTGGCGTAGAAGAGTTACTTTCAAACTTCTAAAAATATGGTTAGCATCAAATAAATTACTCATTTACCTATTACAATATTTATAATAGAAACAAGTCCTTTAGACATCTCCATCAATTAAAAAAAACTTGCGTGATAAATAATGGCCAATGATAGGCACCACTTATTAACTACTTAGTCGGATCCTTTTAAGAATTGCTTTTGGGCTCAAATAAATATGACAATCTCAGTTCAACCTAAAGTTAAGATCAAATTTAAATCAACTGAATTTCAAGCTGGACATCATGCAGGGGAAGAGGAGGAAAGCAACCCAACGCAACCCATATGTCTCGAACAACTCAACCCCAAAATGACATTGCATGAAATAGGAAAGCAACCCAACCCAGCCCATATGTCTCGAACAACTCAGCCCCCAAAATGACATTGTATTAGACAGTTCATCCGATCTCGGATTGTGCGGGGCTTCAAATCAAGCTAAAAAGCAAAGTATGTTATATGGCTTCCTACAAACTTCAGTACGTCAGTTGTCTTCAAATTGAGGATGAATGCAGAAGTAACAACACGAAGCTATGTTTTATTTTAGCGACAATCTTGTCCAAACAGGTTCTACAAAAGATGTCAATAGTCAATATTGCACAAGATCAGTTCAAAACACTTGCGATTCTAAAGTCCATACAAACATATGAAACTCGTAAACGTGTTCTACAAATTTACATCATGTTGGACAGAAATGTTTGGAAGGAAGTAATCCACCCTTAAATCTCAGGCAAGCATACAACATTTGACGGTTGACCAAAATTACTTAGCAAAAGGTGACACCCGTTTCAACATTTTCTGGGAGCTGTTTATTCAGCAGCAAACATAAACATCAATCTGAATTCTCCGTCGCATCCTATTAAGACAACTTGCGATCTCAAATGACAACTTCATAAGCTTCAGCATATCTCCAATAGCAAATGATCATCAGTGCAATCAACACAACAGTTAAATCTAACCATTAAGTTCAAGAACCAAGGTTCTGGAAAAGCTCTGGAAGGTGAGCGTTGGTCAGTTTAGTCCTCTTGCTGATTTCATGCTTCTTCTTTTTCTTCATCTTTTGCTTGGTGGAAATTCCATGAACCTGGGCTGCAGCCCTCCTCTTTGCAGTGTTGGTAGCAGGCTTCATTCCATTCTTCTGTATATCCTTCTCAATATCAAGCATATCCCGTGGCAATTCAATACCCCTAAAAAGCTGTTTAAGGTCATCATCCACCTTAATAACTGCTCTAGGATCATTTGGATATGCAATATCCTCCTGCGAGTCAAAGTTTGACAGTAGCCATATCTGGCCTGCAGCTTTCAGAGCCTGGAAAATAATGATTTTTCAAGTTTCACTGTGGATAGTACAGAACATTTACATGCAAAATTATAATTATCAGCATGGCTTCAATTTCAGGCCTCTGTTTCATAAGGAACAAATTAGCTGAACTGAACCACTTTTTGGCACGTTTAAAATGATCTGATCTTAATGAGCTCACTATATATTTCTCAAGCTCCATCCCTATAGCTGAGGGCTCATTCACCAAAGAAGCCCATCCAGCCTAAACCTCAACTTTGAACATCATTCTTTTAAACTTGATTATCAGACAAGGAAAAAGCAAACACCAAGTTTCAATCTCATCCTCAGTACCAGCTCTCATCTAACTCTTAAACTAATATATCATCCAAAAATAACCACCTTTAAAATTTTATGATTTTTCTTTTCAATTATGACACTGATACCTGCTTCTGCCCTTCCTGCCTTTGTATGCCAAAGATAATGAAAAACAAGAGAAGAACTGACTTTCAACTAAAAAGCACCCAATAGCAGCCCCACAAATTCAGAAGACATGCATGTACTTACAACTCCTCCAGAAGTGAAACAGACAACAAACACAAAGATTGAATATGACATAAATTTCAGTTTGATAAAAGAAATGAGAAAACAATCGAAAGAAAATACAGAGGTTGGAAATAGCTATCCTCTGCCCACATGTTAGATATACCTGTAAGTCCTCCATTACAGTTGGGTATGCATCCTTGAGATCAATGACAGGTATACCTTCTGGATATTTTCGTACCAAGTAAAGAAGCTCATTTTTGTCCTTCAAGTCATGCTTGGACTATAACAATTTAAAACCGAGATTGTCATCCTCCATTAAAAAGAGTAAATATTAAGGTCGTAACTAAATCAGTAGAAATGATTCAGTTCCTGATCCGAAAAATTGACAATCTTTTCACGTTAGCGGATGGATAGCATTAAGTCACCTTGTATGAGAAGCGCCTGCCATCATAGCTCACTTTAAGATTGTTCCTCAAACTGTCAAAGACAGCTTTGTTGGAGTTCACATCAACATAGCATGCTTCATTTATTTGTTCTGGTGTTAGATGTTGCCTTGTCTGTAAACAAAAATGAATGAATTAAGGAACAGTTAATGCTTCTCAAAATGCAATATTTTTAGCAGCTAGAACTTATCCTAGAGAAACCAACTGTGATGGAGAAACAAGATATAAAACTGAAACAACATAGGTTGGGGATTGTACCTAAGCCATCATATCTACTACATACAGAAACTGGTTTTCCTTTTAGACAGACAATGTCAGACAACAAAGTGCTCAATAAGGTGGTTGACAATCTACCAAATTCAATAAAAAGCAAAGGAAAACCATCAAGGCATGCTAGAAAGACAAAGCAAGTCAACTACTGTGCAATCACGAAACACAACACAAAATAGTTAGGATCAAATCCAACAAATTCCTCAACAAGGGTACATAATTCTAGAAGAATTTGATGCGTAGAGACTTCTTCACTTTCAAACACTTTCAGTAACAAGAACACAACAACTATGGACAACCATAATGAAGATTGTTCTAAAGATCCCGCAGACCAATGAAAATAGCCAAATTACAGAGACCAACTTTCAGTAATCCAACTTTTTGTTTCATCATCAATTGAAAATAGAATTGTAACCTCTAGGAGAAGATCAATGACGCGTTTGATTTGGGCACCGACGGGGGCTTTCCGGATACTGTTAATATGCTGAAGTCTCTCGGTGTCATTGGAAAACTTGACGGCCGGAGCTGGACTCCGAGACGTTGGAACCACCGTAGGCCTCGCCGGAGCAGAGGGGACCGGCTTAGAAGGCCCCGCCCTGGGAACGCTGGAGAGAATCGACTGACACCTCTCTTGCTGCTTATTGAACTTGTTTAATTGCTCGTTTAGCGCCATCTAAACAATACTCCCAAATCCGAAAACGAGAAAACCCCAAACTTCGAAGAACAGAGAAGAAAGCCTAAATTTGCTAAAATAGAATCCCAACAACAAACAGATAAACTTCAATCGCCGGAGATAGGTTTATAAACGCAATACACCCATATATACATACGTAGACGAGTACCTGGCCTTGCAACGGGTTCGTTCCTATCTCTCCCTCCTCTTGCCTCTCTATCTCTCCCTCAGACCAAAAGAAGTCCAACGGCACGATCAAAATGCCAATAATATTATTATAGAACAAAGTTGTTTAATATTCTCTTTTTTTAAGTGCCTTATTATAAAGATAATAGGAATACGTAATATTCTTGTATTAAAGCTGGAGAATACGTAATATTCCTTATCATGGTTGGATATACCTTTTTCTTGTTTTTTTTTTTTTCTAAAACACGCTGTTTATGAAATAATTTCCTTAAACATGTTAAAAAAGTTTTGAAACGTTTGCATAATTGAAATGAACCAATTCATCTAGTTTTATTGGCTTAAAAATTCGTTTATGATAATAAGATATTAAGATAGAGACTAAAAGGAATATCTAAAGTTAGTTAATACTAACAGGTCTATTTGATATTTTTCTTTCCGAGAAAAGAGTCTATCTGATGTTGGTAAATAAAAGTGGTTTTGATGGTATGACGAGTCTTGGAAAAATCGGTAAAATTGTTTGTTTTATTATAAAGTTGTAAGTTTAAATCATGGAAATATTTTCTTTGTAAAAACATAAAGAAAATGTTGCATATATTATGACCTACAGAATCTTGCAAATCAAGAAGCTTTGTGTATATGATAGGTTGACTTTTTTATTTTTTTTAATGATTAGTAAAGATGTTGTAAGGTTGGGATTGGTTTCTTGCCTTTTACTAGACTTATTTAAATATAACATATGTTGTTTTTGTTTTTATTTAAGTTGAATAATAATTAAAGAACAATAGCAAAGTTATCCCAACATTACAATGGGTTCAATAAGAATAAATTACAAAACTAAGAGCAAAATAAAACAAATTATAGTGAGTGAAGTTAGAAAATATTACAAATTTCAATTCCAGTAAATAAAGCATAACGATAGATTTAGCAATCGTAACACCTTGGATCTAATTGAAGGTATCGTCAACTAAGATGTATTTGTTAATTTTCTCATTTCAGTATATCATCTTATTCCTTTCCTTCTGTGATGAATAAATAGCAATAGTGAAGGTGGTCTTGTAGATTGGGGCATTGTGCTTACTATGATTAGCAGTGCTAATGATTCAATTAAGAGTGGAAGGCATCATAAAAAAGGGAGACATTCGATAGCAAATTTAAACTTTTGCTCTATACCACTTTAGAATAGCTACATTGGAAGAAAAGATATTCTCAATCCTCTACCATCTCTTTATAATGCTTAGGTTCCAAACCATCTATTTTTTGTATGGATCCTATTCTTTATTACTAACCAAGTGAAAATAGAGACTTTATAAATAAGAGATTGTTTCCAAAGGAGAGTGTACCAATGGATATTCACACCTTCTCCCTGCATAGCCTTATAGCAAGATTTATTAATGAAAGTACTTGAGTTATTTGGGATCTAGGTTACCATATCTTGCCTCTGGTTGTTAGTGATCTGGGGTAAATAACCCACTATCAAATTAAAACCTTTGAAATTGCCAACCCAGTGAGCTTGGTTCTTCAAAGAATATGCTTTAGAGGAAAAAGGAAGTCTATTAGTAAGATTTGATAGCTCAGACCTTTGTAGAAGAAGGCTATGATCAGTCCAGTTATCAAACCACACCCATATATTCTCACCATTGCTTAACACATGTTTAATCAAAGGAAAGACCTCATATCTTAGCTTTATCATATATAAAAAGAATTAAGAGTACTCTCTAGAAATAGACAGTTGCCAAAAGCTTTCAATTCAGAGATATGTTTTGTGGATCCATTTAACCTAAATAACCTATTTATCTGTAAATAGCCACCAAATACTTTTTCATAGAATCACTTTTTGCATAAGAAATATAGGGATGATCCCCAATCCCCCTTGTTTATTAGGAATAGTCACTTTAGACCATTTGACTTTAGCTTCCTTGGAGTTTACAGAGTTCCCATTCCATAAGAAAGCTTTCAAAATGCTATCAGTCTCCTTGTAAACTTTTTTAGGTAGAATTAAATGTGATATCTAATAGACATATAGATTACCCAGAGCAGAAACAATCAAAATGACCCTAATAGTAAGAGAAAGGAAACAATTCTGCTAAGCTTTGATTCTAGCTTTGATCTTTTTTATGAGTGGTATGCAAGCAGAATACTTTGGTTTTAAATAAGAAATAGGAACTCTTAAGTATCTAAGAGGAAGAGTATGCAGCTGAGTTCAGTAATCCTGGACAGTTCCTTAAAATTCCTTATATCTTTAGAATAATGGAGGCTGTTTTTATTTATATTCACTTCAAAACCTAGCCATTTAGAAAAATGCAATAAGAGAACCTTTAGCATCTTCACTGATTGTGTATCTACTCCTGAAAGAAGAATCAAATCATCAACGAACATTAAATGAGTGAGCTTGAAAGCACTACATTTTTGATGATAGAGAAACCTTTCATTGTAACCAATAATCTTTTTAATAAGTCGTGAGAGACCTTCTATAACTAGGGTAAAAGATAAGGAGAAAGCAAGTCCCCTTGTCTAACACCTCTAGCATAAGATAAAGGCTTGGTGGGATCCCATTCGTAAGTATACTGATTGATTTAAACACATCATAATCCAGTCAATGAAATTAGTGGGGAATTCCAGAGCTTCTAGGTAATAGTAAATGAATTCCCAATTGATTATGTCAAAAGCCTTAAAGAAATCTATCTTCCAACAACAACTTCAAAATTTCTTCAAGAGTTGTAATCTTTCAAAAAGTCTTGCATAAGCAGTATGTTATCTCCCATTAATTTGCCTTAGATAAATGCACTTTGAGTTGGATTAATGATTGTAGATAAAGCTGATCTCAATCTATTAGCAAGGGGTTCTGTGATTACCTTTTAGACTATGTTACATCAAGAAATAGGTCTGAATTCTGACAATGTATCTAAATTTAGCTTTTTAGGAACCAGACAGATGAATGTGTGATTCATTTCCTTCAGCGTTGTACAAGAGTACAAGCACTCCAATAGTACTTCAGTAAATAAACTGGTTGTAATCTCCCAAGTATATTGAAAAAAATCCTGTAATGAAGCCATCAGGGCCTGGAGATTTGGAGGGATGTAGTTTAAAATTGATCTACTTAACTTCCAAGCTAGTAAAAGGAGTCGAGAGATAGTCCTTAATATCCTACTAAAGGGGACTCTCAAAATAATCACGAATGGAATGACTATCATATGAACTAGCTTTAGTATCTATAAGCTGAAGGAAAAAGTCTTTTGTAAATCTAGATAAAGAGTCCTGATCAGAGACTGAAGCACTCGAAGGGTATTTAAGTTTCGTAATTAGATTTATATTCCTCCTTGCTAGAAGAGGGGCATAGAAAAACTTAGTATTAGATTCACAATCTCTAAGCCAATTTATCTGAGCTTTTCACTTTAGTATGGAATTGTGCAAAGTTAAAGCGTCCTAATGGTCTTTTAATCTAGCACTTTTAGTTTGCTTCAATAGATTATTATGAGGAGATAGGTCGCAAGCCTTTTGCGCTTCATAGAGAAGCTGTTGAGTGACCTTAGTTGACCTCTGGTTAGCTTTCAATAAAACTTTAGAGCATGTTTAACCCTTTTTAGCTTTTGCATAAGTTGGAAGGATTTAAAACCTTTAACGTTGTAAGCCCAACTAGAAGCAACCAATTCCATAAACCCATCCTAGTGTGCAAGGTCATTAAAGAATCTAAACAAAGCTCTGTGTTTGTCAACAGTTTGTACGTTGTGAATGCTAATGGAGGAATGGTTTGAGAATGAGTTTTCCCCAAATTCATCATAAAAAAGAGGGTATTGCACCATCCAACTATGATTTACAACTACTCTGTCTAGCTTTTTTCATATTAGTATTTGACCTTGTTGTTTATTAGACCAAGTAAGTAGCCTCCCATGAAGTCTCAGGTCAGTGACTTTAACTTTATTGAAAAACTCAACTAATTCATGACCATCTGCTATGTGCATGTGACTGCATGTTAGGGAAAGATACACACTTGATTTGACAGGCCATACGCAAAAATTTTACACAAGAATTATGTAATTTTGATAGTAGCGTGCAAAAATTGATGCTTGACATTTTTGGTTTGGAATTGGAATAAAAGAGTATAATCATATATAACTAGCAAAACATCATATTAAGCAGTATCTGATTGTTTATAATTAGATTATACATACATCCTCTTAAAACAAAAACGTTTGAATATATGCTTCTATTCCATTTTACATGAATATCCATAAAGACCTTAAGATGTTCCATTTACTATACTTGTATGCTTTGACTGGATGTCCATACAAGAAACTTTCAGTGATCTTTCTATGCACATTAATTATCACAACCCGATACTACATTAGGCCCATGACAATTGCCGCATACCCGGGCTAAGGACACCTACAGTATCCTTAATTCGACTATGCAAAGCTAACTGAATATCTCTCTTTTTTTTGAAAATTTTGGGCAGCATAATGACTGTATTTTAAGAATACCAAAACCTGCAAACAATTAAACACACTTCTATATTCACATCTAACCACAGCTTTAGGACTTTAAAGTCCTTTCAAGGCAATCTCAACAATAGTACCAAAAGTTCATACATAAAGTCTTTTATAACAACAAAACAGTCAAAATTTAAATTCATAAGATTATAAAGTATATCAACACAAACAATATAATAAAACAATAAAACAGTTCATAAACTACTATGCAACTAAAATCCAAGACAGAAAACTACCCACGTGCAGTAATATCCTGAAAATGTCAAAAGATCACACGATGTACTTAGTGAGTAGGAACAACTTATATCGCGAATAGGACTCGATACACACCAAGACAGTATAGACAAAGTGAACATACAGTATATAGAAACATATAGGCCTAGCCTATGACTCAACATATACTGGTTAGAAACTAGATAGACCTAGCCTATTAATTCACTCATCCGATGAACTTAGGTTTTAGTTTTAGTACACAAAAGCATAAAACATCACATGTATAAATCAAGTCTCGTCAGAAGACAAATATCAGGATAAGCCAAAACAATTATGAGTGTAGCACCCCAACCCCGCAGGACCCGAACTCGATATCGTGGGTGATATCCAAATCCGCGACACACGAGATTGGTAGGCTACGCACTCAAATTCGGTACAAAACTCAGTATGCGATTATTAAAACCTTTAGAACCAATCATAAACGCACGATTCAATAAACAGTTGGGCCCACTTAAAACAATTACATTTA
>JANZLD010000236.1:59254565-59272210 GCA_026413575.1 Erythroxylum carthagenense
TCATAAATTTCTGATGCATGTAAGGTGTTTGATGAAATGTTTGTTATTTGAAAAAATAATTTCAGTTCTTTATTTTCGGTTCTGTTTTAGTATGAATTTTAATATTTTAATTCTTTTACTTGAAATAATGAAGTTCTCAATGGTGGCTTCTAGAGAAACTAAACAGTTTGCAGATAAATTTTAAAAAATAATTTTCAGCAAATTTACCGACGGAATTTTTTCCGTCGCTAATTACTGACGGAATTACAATTCCGTTGCTAATTTTCTGACAGAAAAATTTACCGACTGAATAAAAAAACTATCGGCAAATTTACCGACGGAAATTTTTACCGTCGCTAATTCCGTCGATAAATTTAGCAACGGAAAATGTCTGTCGTTAAATTTAGCAACGGCATATCTCCGACTCCTTTTTCCGTGAATAAATTCCGTCGCTAAATAAGTTTACCGACGGAATATGTACAAATTCCGTTGGTAAATTCCGTCGCTAAGGTTTATTTTTCTTATAGTGGAAGGTGGCCGATTCAACTACTTCAAAAGAAGCATGGGAGATTTTGCAAAGTTCATTTCAAGGAATTGATAAGATCAAAAAGATTCAACTTCAATCATTGCGATGTGATTTTTAATTTTTGCACATGAAGGAATCCGAATCAATCTCAGATTATTGTTCACGAGTGAAGGCCATTGTGAATCAAATGAAGAGATATGGAGATCAAGTTGAAGATGTTTGAGTAGTAGAGAAGATTCTTCGTTTCATGAACTCAAAGTTTAATTATGTGGTTTGCGTCACTGAGAAGTCTAAAGATATAGGCCCTTTGACACTTGAACAACTAGAGGCCTCTTTACAAACTCATGAAGATGAGATCAAGAAGAGACAAGAAGAACCTTTGGAGCAAGCACTTAAAGCAAAGGTTATGTTAAAAGATGATGATGGAGAAAGTAATCAAAGAGGAAGAGGATGAGGACTTGGTTGTGATCAAGGACGAAGTTATGGTGGAAGAAGTAAAGGAGATTATAACAATGCCAACAATGATGGAAACGATCAATCATACAAAGGCTAAGGAAAATCAAGAGGAAGAGGAACATGAGGTTACACTTTTAGACAAAATGAGAAGAAGTATGATAAGTCTAATGTTGAATGCTATAATTATCATAAATTTGGATATTTTTCTTGGAAATGTTATGCTACGCCTAATCAAGTTGAAGAGCAAGTCAATATTGTTGATAACAAGCAAGGAGATGAAGAGCTCACTTTATTGCTAACACTCAAAGATAATACAAGTAAGGATGAAAGTACATGGTTCTTAGATAATAGAGCAAGCAATCAAATGTGTGGAGATAAAGGCAAATTTGTGGAACTTGATGAAAAGGTAGAAGACAAAGTTTCTTTTGTAGATTCGTCAAAGATTCAAATTTATGGATAAGGTACCATTCTAATATCTTCAAGATATGGAAGCCATACACTTGCTAATGATTTCTATTATGTGCCTAAATTGAAAAGTAATATTTTAAGTTTGGGGCAACTTCTTGAAAAAGGATATGAAATCCACATGAAAGATTTTTATCTTTGGCTTAGAGATCAACATGCTTAATTGATTACTAGGGTGTTTATGTCAAATAATAGAATGTTTATGTTGAATATCAAGACAATCGAAGCAACAAGTTTAAAGGTGGATGTGAAAGATGAAGCATGGCATTGGCATATAAGATTTAGATACTTAAATTTTGACGCACTCAATGCGTTGGCAGATAAATACATGGTGAAAGGAATGCCCTCCGTCAACCACCCATATCATTTATGTGAAACGTGTTTACTTGGCAAGCATTTAAGAAGAAGTTTTCCAAAAGAAGTGGTGACAAGAGCAACTATACCACTTAAACTTATTCATATTGACGTGTGTGGACCAATTAAGCCATTGTTAATGAGTAAAAGTATATACTTCTTACTTTTCATTGATGATTATAGTAGAAAACATATGGATTTATTTCTTAAAGAAAAAATCAGAAGCATTTGAAGCATTTAAGAAGTTCAAGGCACTTGTGGAGAATGAAAGTGGCTATACAATTAAAGCTATAAGGTCCAATAAAGGAGGGGAGTTCACATCTAAGGAGTTTCTTGATTTCTGTAAAATGCATGGAATCTGTCGTCCGTTAACATTCCTAAGATCACCCCAACAAAATGAAGTTACTGAAAGGAAGAATAAAACAATTCTTAACATGGCTTGATGTATGTTGAAGGCAAAAAATATGCTAAAAGAATTTTGCGCCAAAGCTGTTTCTTGTGCAGTTTATTTGTCAAATCGGTCTCCAACAAGAAATGTCAAAGATCAAGTTTCGCAATAAGCATGAAATAGAATGAAGCCTAATGTTGTTCATCTAAGAGTTTTTGAAAGTATAACATATGCTCGTATGCCATAACACGAAAGATCAAAGCTCAATGATAGAAGTGTTAAGTATATATTCAATGGTTATGACCAAAATTCAAAAGGCTATCGATTGTACAATCCAAGAAGTGGAAGGATTGTTGTGAGCAGAGATATTGAATTTGATAAAGAAGCAACATGGGGTTGGGAGATACAAGAAGAATGCACTTATGATTTTTTTTCCCATACTTTGAAAATGAAGAGCAAGAAATCACAACAAATATTTAAGAGACAACTCCACCAACTTCTCCTAATATGCCTTATTCTTCTTCGTCCATGCATGTAGAAATTTTAAGTGATGGAGCACGAAAAATAAGGAGTATTTATGATATTTATGAACAAATAGAAGAAATCAATGATGTTGATATAAGTATTTTTTTTTTGTCTTCTTATAGACAGTGAACCTTTAAATTTTAGGAAGGCCGTGAAGGACAAAAGATGGAGATAAGCCATGGAAGAGGAGATCAAGGTAATTAAAAAAAATACTTGGGAATTGTCAACTCTTCCTAAAGGTCACAAAGTTATTCGAGTCAAATGGATCTACAAAATAAAAAAGAATGCCAATGAAGATATAGATAACTATAAAGTAAGGTTCGTTGCTAAAGGCTACAAGCAAAAGAATAAAGTGAAGCTCACGTATGTGAAGACTAATGATCAAGTTGCAGATATTTTTACGAAATCACTCAATTTTGAAGTTTTTTAACATTTGAGGACAAGACTTGGAGCTTGAAAGAAAATTTCAAATTAAGAGGAATCGTTAAAGAGTAATTTGAAAGTTGATTTAGATACATGCATGTTTAAAGTCTAGATGCATAGATGTCTAAATTCATTGTTAAGAGTTTAATTATGTTCATGTATTAGTTACATAATTAAATATTGGTCTATGTATAGTTTTGAGTTCATGTATAGTTTATTTATTTAGGTTCATTAATAGATTTATGTACTTAGATATGAAAGAGTCATTTTTGTAACTATAAATACCTCTTTATACTTGAACTAAAATAATTCAAATGAAATACAATCTCTACTTCTAAGCAATTCTCCCCTCTCCAAACCCCTCACTTCTTAACAATTATATCAAATGCGTAGCTCTTTGGGTAATTGTTTGCTCCTAGTCAACCAAGTCTAATATAGACGTTATCTTATCTTATCCAATGAGAAGAATAAATACGTTCAGATTCTTCTGTATATCCAAAGATGCTGAAAACGTAATGTGATCTAGACAAAACCTGATGCAATACTGCTTTTCTTCTCCTGGCTGCGACAAGTTATGATCACGTAAGGGTCCATATTATCTGCACAGTGAACACATATCATTAACCTCAACAAATCCAACATTTATGATACAGGTGAAAACAAGGCGGAGGAAGGACACTATCATATGGGTTATGAGCCCATATGATAAACGATAAAGAAACATCTTAACTTTCTCGAATACTAGCATTACTGGAACACATTGTCGGCTCCATGATGATGACGATGATGATGATAGAAATGCCGAGGTCACTCTCAGCGAATTACAGACAACATATATTTGGTTGTTTACAATCACGACTCATATAAAACGTCAAAGATTTCGTTTATATTGAACTAAACTGTCATAAATCAGAAGTAACTCCGGATCAAACGATTAAGAAAAAGATAAAAGAGCATAAAACTTCGAAGAGGACGTAGACATACTCAGGAAGTCGGTGTTCTCGAGACCCTTAGCTCCGACGAGAAGCACTTCAAGAGTTCCGTGAGACATCTTTGGACCCAAAACTAGAAAGGACCAATCAGATTCACAAGAGAAGAGATTAAAATCAGAGAGATTGAGACAGTGACAGATACATAGTGTACGCTACGAACAAGGAAGGTACCAAACCTTAAGCCGTAGATACAGGAGGCAGGCAGGTACTCTTTTTATTATTAAATTCCACGTGGTGGCTTTCATACAAAAAGTCAAGGTAGCGGCTCGTGGGCTATCCAGTGAGCACTTCGATTTCTTAAAATTTTCATTACCATATTCTTAAATCATTGCATGAAAAATAAATGAAGTTAATTTAGGTCTATTTAATAATAAAAACCTTGAGGTTAATATTAAAAAATTAAAATACACTTAAAATCAAATTTTCAAAACAATATTAACTTTTTTTATTGAATTGTTGTTTGAACATAATCAATTCACAAATACACGTATATTCATGTACGGATTCACATTAGAAGCAAGAAAGACACTTGCCTTCACTGTTTTTTAAAAAATTTATATAAAAATTATTATTATTTTAAAATTTGATCTTATAAAAAAATAAAAATTTTATCCTCGTTAAAATTATACCTTTCATTCAAAAAAATTTCTAAATTCCGTCTTTACATGAATTCCTTATCTCGAAATGGAAAGGTAATGGACGGTGAACAAAACTTAATGCAGATCCATGGGTGGTACTTCCATCTATTTTCCGTGTTTCTATGATGGTGATTGTTGTTTTGATTGTGAGACACTTATAACTTGGAGAGTAATGAGTACTCAACAACAAGAATGGAATAAATTAGCAAAAAGAGAATGTATTTTGTACTAGATGCCACATCCGAAAGAAGGTATGTAGTATGATTATTAATGGAGGAACTTGTGTGAATGTAGATAGCAATCCTCTTATATACAAGTTGAATTTTGTATACTTTGAAACATCTGAATAAAGTATTTGTTTCTTTTTCTATTAGAAAGTTTAAAGATGATGAGGTACGTTGTGATATAGTACCTATACATACAAGTTTGTGATATTCATCTGGGACAACTATGACAACATGTCAATTACTCTTGCACCCTTATTACAAAAACATATATATGAAAAATTAAGGTTGCAAAGATAATCAACTAAAGATAATGGGGAGTTTTAGGATATGTTTGGGAGTTTAGGATGGAATGGAATGGAATGACAATTAATAGAACATAATGCAATGGAATGGAATGAAATGAGCCACTCCATTGTTTGGAAGTTTAAATAAAATAAGATAGGGACTCCTGTAACCATTGTTTGGAAGTGATACTAAAAATGAATGGAATGGAATAACTTGTAATACCTTTTTTCCAAAATTACCCTTGTAATAAAATATGCATAGTCGTCATAAAACTATTTTAGTAACTCCAAAGCATTTCAAATTGTAGGATGCCCATAATATAGTTTTCTCATTTTTCCTATATAAGCAATCAACTTTCTTATTCTTTTTTATTAACCATCATCGCATTGTACTCTTCGTTAGGTATTTATTCATGTGTTTTGTTATAGTTGATAATCATTCTTGGCGTTGTAAATCTATTTCTATATTTCGCAGTGTATATTAATAATATATTTAAAATTTATGAACATTCACAATGTTAGCTTTATCAAGAGCATAGTAGCTATAGAGAAAAACGTTTATCAATGGAAGAAGCCAGTTGAAGGAGAAATATAATGGACGTAGTAACATGTAGCCGTGTAGGAATCTGCTAGACTGGGGTTGTAATTTCATTAATTTTTTGAGGGTATTTTTGTCATTAAATTAGGGTTTGGAAGGCAAGCCATGCCATTCTATCCCTGGTCTCCCCCCCAAAATTTGGGAGGTCACAAAATATTGAATTTTGGATGGCAAAGGATGGCTTCCAAAGCCATTAATTATCATTCCATCCTGTTTCAAAATAGACTCTCAAACAATGGCTTGAGTCATTTGGACCATTCCATTCCATTCCTTTCCATCCCTCCACCAACATCCAAACATACCCTTAGGGACATGAAAAAGGAAAAGAGTGAGAATGATGTATGTGCTACTACCACAAAAGTTCTCTATCATAAATTATTGTTCATAACCTAAGGTAAGTATACCTATTGACTATTAGTAATATAATGGTGAATAGAATATAAATCCCACAAGGAAGCACTAAGAATTTAGTAAATTCTCTTAATATTACCTAGTTAACTAAATAAAAAGGTATAGATATGATGATTACTAATTAGATATAAAATTAACCTACACCTAAACTTTGGTAGAGTAAAAAGTAAATAATCACTAAAGAGATAAAACAAAGCATATAATCAAGTGGAAAAAGTAGACACAAATACCATCTAGATAAGAACCCTCTAGTGTCATCTTTGATGTCTTTGTTTAATTAATCTAGAATTGATTTATCATCTAGATCGATATAATTTTATAAACACTAAAATTTCACTCTCTCAAATTATAACAATTTATCCTTCAACTGGTTCATCTATATTTATAACAAGCTAATATCCCGTTGAATGCTTTAAGCTTTATAAATCTTATAAAAGGTATTACCCTAAGACTAGAAAAATCACCTATCTCTCCCTTAAGCACCTTGATATACAAGAAGAAATACTAGATTTCCCTCTTACCTAGATATATGAAATATTTATTTGGTCATCATACTTAAACTAATCAAAACAAAGAAATAAAAAGGGAAGAAGTTATAAATGTGATTTCAATATATCAATTTGAAATTTTGAGTTGTTGGGATGATTATATTCTTTTTTCTCTTAAAAATGGTTGCTTTATGCTCCTCTAGAGTTTTCCTCTCTCCTTAGTAACTCACCCTAAATTTAGAATATGAAAACTTCTCCTTAATTTGAGTTTCTTATGTCTATTTATAATTCATTACATCATCAAGGCATAATTTGGGCCACATTTATAGCATAGACCATGAATACTGGAAACTCAAAATTTAAAATAATAAAGTTATATATCTTTCTATTTACTTTCCATGGCCAATTACGTCACCTTAATCGAAGTTCAGATGAAAACATTATAATCAATTTACTAAGCATGCTCAAACTATTTTGCAAATTTGGAGAAGGAAACAAGCTTGTGCTTTAGCTTATGGATCTTTTTATGTCCTCTAAGGATAATATATAGCTCTAGTCTGACTACATCCGTAACCCATAGGTCACACAACTTAACCTGAAATTAAAACACAACTTCTGACATATTCGTATCTTTAAATAGTGGGTCTTCTTGTTTCTTTTATGAATGACATATGGTATGTGTCTGTGTTACTCTATGAAATTTTTTAATGCCATACAATGTCTCTTTAGGTCATATTCTACTTCGTGTCATTTCCTATATTTACTCGTGATGGATAAGGGCTCAACTTGTAAAATTACCTTAAAATACAATAAAAACTAGATAAAATAAGGTTATATAACATTAAATTTAAGCAAAATACTTAATATAACTTATGTAAAATTCATTTACTTCAAATATATATGCTCATACTTAAGTTTTTACTTATACTCAAACAAATTAATTTAATCAATGTTAACTTAAATTATAATAATTTTAGGAAAGAATTCAACAATTCAATAGGGGTAATAAAGATTATCCATCATGCAATTAGTTACAATGTTAATCAATGAGTCATAGTTTAGTTTTGATTTATCTCAACAATCCTTCAAACATCAACTTAATTTATAAATAATGCATAAGTAAACATACATGAGAAAGATGCTTCAAATTTTAAATATTTTAATAACCTAAATTAATAAAAAAATAAATATTGAACTTTTAACTAACAAAGGAGCATTTAGAGCTTTATTTTTGGTTGAAAAGTTACCTAACCTTTTAACATAAAAACAAACACCTTTTCATGAGTGCTCCTAGTTACTCAATTAGGTAATTGTTTCAAATGACTACTAGTACTACCCTTTAAATTTAATCTTTTCAGTTATGTTAAAGCCAGAAAAGTGAATTTATTTATGCTCATTTATTCACTTTTTTTGTTTCATTTATCTAAACTTATTTTTAGTAGGATACAAAAATGCTTAGAGAGAATTCACTTCTAACTAAAAAAAGCCTACTTATACAAAAATATCATAGTACAAATTAAGTATTCATTTTCATAATTATTGGAGGAAATTTTAATCAAATTAGTTATCAATGCTTTTAAGTTCCTATTGAATCACAAAATAATTTAAATTATAATGTCTCATTTTGACTAATCTTCTTTATTGAAAACAAATTTCTCAAAATTGTTACATTCTAAGCGAATTGTAATAAAAATTGATAAGCCTAACAAATACGATATATAAATCATTAATGCCCTCCCCACGCTTGAGTTGTACATTGCCCTCATTATAAGAAATATGATAATATGTCCTAATTACTTTATAGTTTCATCATGATTTTGAAGGCATTCAACGTATATTTACATTCTTTTAGAGGAGATGGTACTTGATATACTTTTGTTTTGTTTTAGACATTATTTTAACTCTTTGAAAAAGAAGGAACAAATTTTAGTGTACTTTAGGTGAAATTGAGTGCAATTTTCTTCATAGTTGTTAGATTGAGGAGATAGCAGAGTCAATTGAAAGCTAACATAATTGAAATTTTTTTTAAAAGGAATCAAAGACCAATTCAAGCTTGAAAATAACAAGCAATCAAAGAATTTAGAAAGAAAAAATTTTGATCAAGTACGAAACTTGCCACGAATATGTAATATGATAGATGTTAGTTTACTTCTGATTTATGTGGATTAGAGTTCCAAATCGTAACTAGCATTGGTCCTAAATTGATATAAGTGATGGAATTATGATATACATTTTGAGGATGTATGGAAACCTATTTTGTTGACTCTTAAACACTCAATTTGAACCTTAGACTACAAACACCCCTCTGAGGGTTAATTAAGGAGAAGTCTTAGAGGAATCTTAGAAAGAAAGACATCTAGAAGATGAGAGGATAACCCAAAAAACCAAGAACACAATAATAATAAATCAAATTGAAGTGTTTGAAATCAAAAGGGAAGTAAAATTAAAGAAAAAAAAGGAAGGAGATCTATTAAGATTCAATCAAAAGACATCAAGAATCAAGAACCAAGAACCGTAAGAACGCTATCTTGTTCATTATTTTCTTTATTATTTTTCATTAGTTTTGTTTATTTCATGATGAACTAAATTAGGAGATCTAGTTAGGATGAACTCTTGACATGCGCATAATTGATTGTATAATTATTCTATAATATTTAGCAATTAATGATATGAAATTGCTTAGGATACTCATCTCAAATCATTATTCTATAATATTTAGCAATTAATGATATGAAATTGCTTAGGATACTCATCTCAAATCATATGTGATTTTAGATACAATTTGGAAAAAAAAAAGAAGTTAAAATGAGTTAAAAGTATGCTATTTGGGTCATTTTATGAAGATTTCACTTATTTTCGTGGAGTAAAAAGAATAAAATTAGAGCAAGAAAACAAATTCAACTCAAAGGAAGACAACCAACAAGCAGTTGGAAAAGGAGCGAAACGACAATGCAAGATGAAGAAAACGCCACATCACATGGAGCTAAACGGTAGCAGACGTTGGGCGCCTCATACAACCAATGTATATTTCATGCAAAGCAAAACACAGCAACTAGCAGCATAGTAAATAGTAAGCACGTCAAAGCCAAAATGCAGTGCAAAAGCAAGAAGCAACTAGGAGCACAACGTAGTGCAGTAGGAGAAGAAAAGAAGAGCAAAACACAGTAGAGGCAGGAGTGAAACGCTACAGGAGAAACAACGAAGCAGACGTTAGAAATAAAGACCAAAGCGCTAGCTGCTGGGAGATAAAACGCGGCTCACGTGTATGTTGAATCCAACCCATAAGGTGGATAAAAGAAGCAACAATACAGCAACTTCACATGAAGGAAACGAAGCATAGACATGGACTAACATGCCAGCAGAAATAAAAAGAGCAAACACAGTGCATAGCTAGGGAAGGAGTAGCCCAAAATGCAGACATATGGTAGGAGAGTGAAACACAGTCACTGGGTACTTTAAACGCATAAGTGAAGTAGGGTTTTATCCGTGTGTTTAAAATGAGAGAGCAGTAGGCAGTGTTCTTGGGGAGAAAAGATAGAACAGAAGAACAGTAGTGAGAGAATATAGGGTGGGTCTTCAGCTAGGGGAACATTTTAGGGGTTGACCCAAATTTTTCTTCGGGAACTTTAAGAGAGTACGAAGAGAAGGGGAAAAACTCTTAACTTTGAGAAATCCATAGACGGGTAGCTTCCTAATACAGGTTCGAAGGTAACATCGAAGTCGACAACTCAATTAAACATTCCTTTACTGTTTTTGTTATTTCTTTTTCTCTTTAGAAATTGTTTATGTTATTCGATGTGTATGAATTTTGGTATTATGAAAATATGATTTTGATGTATTCATTGGATCGTTTTTTTTACAAACCCAATGTTAGAATTTTGATATAATCCATAATTGATATATTTGAAATTCATATGTAGTAACTAATGATTCGTAATTATTAGGAATAACAAAAATGACGCATAATATGCGGTTATTACCTTGATTAATTGATTTTTTAATTCGTAATGCTACTATCTAATTAAATTTAGAGGTTGTATCCTAAGTTATTCGGTGGTTAGGTTTAATTAAACGATTGTGTCTTAATTAAACACTACATAAGGAAAAGTTCGAGTTAATTATTAACCCTCTGAGAACAACAAATCAATAATGAAATATGTTTAATTAAGGTGTAGGTCGAGATTGAACTATAAAACTAGGTCCCTACTAAATTCCTTGCTTTTATCATTTTTTACATGTTTCTTTAAGTTGCTTTTGTTAGTTAGTTTAGCTTTATTTTATTTTCTTATTTTTAAAACCAAACCCTATCAACAACTTTATACACACTCTTTGTGAGATCGAACTAGACTCACCACTGCTATAATAGTAATCTAGTTTATTTTAAATAACGTTACGACACGTTGTCAACTCTAAAACCTATTGTTTTAGATTTACTTTTTGATTTAATGAAAGATTCTAATTTTCTTGATAATTATTCATGAGTATATATTATGTTAAATTGAATTTTGTAAGTGTTTTTATTTAATTCAAATTCTTATAAATGGATTACGAAATCATTTTTATAAATAGATCAATTCATAAATAATGAAGGTTGAATGAAATCCTAGGGATAGGACCATATGATCTTTACGCGTATGATTAAAATCTATTATGGGAAATTCATTAAGCACGTTAACACATTCTTAGGAAGTAGAAAAAGATTTTAATCAATTTACTTAGGGATAAGGATTGTATTTCTGGAGAAAAAATATAATTGTAAAATTAGAATTCCTACCAGTCTAAGAAACTAAATTTAATCCTTAAACCAAGATAAATTTAAGTATAAAAAATGTTATAAGTGGATTCTTACCCAGATTTTGATTATCTATTAGGTGATTTAGTCTTATTTTAATCTTTGATTTGATACTTTATAATAGCTTCATTTATTTTTCTTTCAAACTAATCACTCATTTTTCTAAATTAGATAATAGAAAAATGGTTGGTACTAATAGTTATAGTCCTTGTGGGATCGACGTATGCACTCACATAAACTATATTATAAGAATGATAAGTTTATTTATCTAAGTGATTTTATTAATTTTTTTGTTTGCATATAAATAATTCACATTATATGTATAATGATAATAAATATTAAGGATAACAAACAAAAAGGGAGGAAATAAAAGGTACATAAAATTTCTTTGGCTTATGGTTATTGTCATTTATCTAGGTATTAATAATCATTATATATTTATTATTTCCATCTTACAAGAAATCATACTAAAAATACACAAATATAATAAAATAAAACCATCATAAAGTACTACACAAAAAATAAATGACTAACATAAAAATAAAACAAATAGTTAAGATGTGCAAAACTATTAAAATGTACATTCGATGAGGAAAAAGAAATTAAAGAAAGGCTTAGTTCGTAACAAAATCATAATATGATCATTCTCCTCCTATAGAATTATTGAGGATCAAGCAAGTTACTCAAACCATTGACATGATAAAAGTAAGTAGATAGCCACTGCTCCATTAATGATAACTGTTTTCCACCACTTCTTCAATTTCCTCTATATCCTCTTAAGTATAAAGGTCTATCCTTATTGATTATTCTTGAGGTGAAGAATGGTCATATCAATCTGATCACATAAAAGTTTTTATATTATATCTATATTCCTCTATTATGTTCTCTATTATAGGTGTTTCTTGACATGGGCTTAATTGATTATATAATTATTCCATAACACTTAGCGATTAATGACATGAAATTACTTAAGATACTCAATTTGACTCACATATAGTTTTAGGTATGATTTGAAATCAAAGGAGCTAAAGTGAGTCAAAAGCGTGATATTTGGGTCATTTTTCAAATATTAATATTCACTTGTCTTCATAGAGTAAGACGAAAATCAGAGCAAGAAGAAAACAAATACAGTCCAAAAGAAGCCAACTAAGGAGCAGCCAAGAGAAAGACCAAAATGCAAAATGACATAATAACAAGAAATTAAAGCAACAATACTACAACATAAACAAGAGAATCAAAATGGTTGCACTTGGACAAGCAAGGAGCACTAAAACACAGCACAGGTAAACAAACAAAGAGGAATAAAACGACAGTCCAACTAGCTGGAAGGCAAAGCAGAAAGCAGCGGCGCAGAGGGAATAGAGGAAAAGAAGTCTAAATTAAAAAAAAGGACAAAACATAAGAGCGATAAAAGAGATGAAGCACAAACGAACGACTAAGACATGAGGACCAAATTCAAGCACATAAACAAGCAACAAAGAAAAAAATGACAGCAGGAGAAGTGGAAAATGCCAACTACTGGGATGGACAAAACTTAGACATTTAGCTAGCAGCCTAAAACACAGATGGTCGGCATATAACAATAAAAAGGCAAACATTGGAGGAGGGTTGGGTGTGTTGTTTTTAGATAAAAATCAGAGGCGTTTCAGTTGGGGGAATTTTTAAGGGGGTTGAAGTAATTCTCTTGGGAGCTCTTGGTTTTAATGAAGAAGAGGGGCAAAGCTCTATTCTTTTGGAGACCCATAGAGGGGTAGCTTCCCAACATCAGTTTGGAGGTGACATCAACACTGACAAACTTGATTAAGCTTATTTCTCATTGAGTTTGTTTTTCTTTCTCTCTTTAGAAATTGATTATGTTGTCCAATATGTATGGGTTTGAGTATTGTGAAAAGATTATTTTAATGCATTCATTGTATTGTTTTATTACAAACCCACTACTAGAATATTGAATGTAATCTGTAATTGTTATATTGAAATTCATTTGTAGAAACTAATGGTTTGAAATCATTAGGGATAATATAACTTAAGTTAAATAATCCAAGATTGTGTGATTATTGCTTAGATTAGTCTGTTTTTCTCATTCATAACGCAACTGTCCTATTAAAGCTAAAGAGCGTCTCCTACGATATCCAATAGCTAAGGTTAATTAATGCGTCCTTCTTAGTTAACTGGGATTAACAGAGTTTGTTGTTAATATACGACCAATAGTTCTAAGAGAGATGTGAAGACAATAATTCAATGAAATATATTTAATTAGGTGTAGGCGAGATTAAACCAAAGAATCAAGTCCCTAATGAATCCACCACTTTCAATTTTTTCACATGCTTTCTTTACTTTATTTTTGTTAGCTTAGATTCATTTTTTTTCTTATTTCAAGACCAAACAAACTCCCAAATTCTAAACACCAGTTATTTTCATAATAAAGCCTAACCGAACACTCTCTGTGGGATCGACTTAGAATCACCAGTGCTTTAATAATCTTCTAGTTTATTTTGTGTAGTGTTCGACGTGCTACCAATTTTGACGCCATTATTGAGGAGTGTCGTACTTTAGTTTTTGTTCTTGATTTTAATTGATGTTTTGTATAAATTTATTTGTAATTAGTTTCTTTGCATTTATTTCATGATCATTTCACTTTTTGTCTCATGTTGTGATTTTTTTTACATGAATGGAAGTAATATTTTTATAACCTGTATTCTCAATCCTATAACCATGTTTGGAGTGATCATACAAACTTTAGTTATACATGGGATAATCAACAAAATTACTTCTATGATAATTTGCATGATGCATAATAATTTTTGTATCGACCAAAAGTTTCTTATTACGATTCAGGTACATCTATAGAAGATATGCTTAATATTATGACTTCTAACAATATTCAACTTCAATAGAGTGTACAGTAGTTCCAGCAGGATATAAGGCAATTTTTGCAAGAAACAAGGTCTAGAGTCTAAGATTGGAAGACACAAAACTCTGGTATATTTCTAGAGGAATTAGTTGATGTTTATATTGTTAATACTTTCCAATTTCAAGAGGAAGAGATGCAATTCTAGTAAGACACAAATTTTAGAATTTAGAAATTGGTAAGCCAAATGAGTCAGCTGGTAGAAGCTCTTGACTACCTAGCCTCACAAGCTGAAAAAATGCAACCATATCAAACTGAGGTGTACCCAAGGGATGTTAGTGCAGAGGCCTTACAAAGTGATAAGGAGCTTAAGAATTTTGATACTCAAGGAATTGCTTGTGAAGAAGATGTTGAGAAGGAACTCGAAGCACAAAAAGATACATCTTTTAGCTCATAGGTAAATACTGAGTTCCTAATTATTGTTAAAACTGACTCTTTTCCTTTACCTAGCAAGTTAGAGGAATTATATGAGGAAGAAAAAGGTGAAAAGACATTCAAAATATTTCAAGAGTGTAGGGGTTCAATAAAGATTGAGAATATGAAGATAGGGCATATGCTGAATATAAAGGATTATCAACCAAAGCCTTATCCTAAACAACCTCATATTAAGGAAGCTCAAACTGTACTACTTAAAGATCATAATTTTGTCACGTGAGGAGGAAACATGAAGTCGAGCCAGTAATTCTAAACAAAGGCGCTTCTTGGAAGGCAACCCAAGAGAAGTAAATTTCTTTTCCTTTACTTTTTTCCACTAGTTAGATATGCATGTTTATTTTCTATGTTCATTTGTTTCTTTCTTGTTTTAAGCTTTCAATCAAAATGAGAGAAACAATAAAACCAAAAAAAGCATTTAAACGTTTTCTATTATTGCTAGGATTAAATAATCATGATTATAGTGTGAACTAACTAGAGAATTTCATAACAACTTTAGCATGTATTTTTACTTTTGTGATTGTCAATGTGCATTATCTTTAGAAGAGTAGTGAATAGTGGTAGACGAAGCCAGTGAGATTTTGAGCCTTTATAGACTGACACATTCATATCAGTCTTATTGTCTTTTGATAAAGTATGACCTTCATAATATGTACATCTTGATTTTGCTTTGAATTTCTACTCGAGACCACATTTTTAACATGGAGATGGTTAGATATTCTTTACTTTTTTGAACTAAAATACCAAATAGCCTACCCTATTAATATGATTTTTCCCTTTTTAAACCCCCTTGAGCTTTATTTTCTGTTTCTTTGTTTATTAATCTTGTTACATGCTTTAACCCTAAGTGTCCTTCCCAAGCCTTAAAGTTAGTAGAACATTTGTTGATTTTTGAGTTTGTGGATATACAAAAGTATAAATGTGGGAGTGTACATATGTGTGGGTTGGTTATAATCTTGGGATGCTATTTTATGTCTTATCATTGAAATTTCGATGTAGATGTAGTTTCTTTTAATTTTTATAAGAAACCAGAAAAGAAAAAAAAGAGAAAGAAAAGAAAATAAATAAATAAAAAGTTTAAATAAATGTAGCAAGGAGGAATTGTATTTGTGTTGAAAAGTTGTTTATGATTAATCTTTCCTCCTAAAGTTGTATTGAATAAGTTACTTGAGTATGTTGAATATGAGGTAGATGATGTCTTGTAAGGTTCACTCGTTATAGTTTCAATGTAGTGTTATCATCAATCTCTATAATTGGTCCCTTTTTATTTGTTATACTTTATGTGGTTTGTGTGTGTGAGAGCTTAATTGAGTTATGAAATATAATTTTTGCATTCATCATAGCTGACAGTATCTAGTTTTGTATGAATGTTAACTTATGCACTTGATACCTCATTGTGTTTTACTTAGGTTTGATGGCTTTCATGCTACTTTACCTAAATACATCCCACCTTAACTTTACCTACATTACAACTTTGAAAAGTAATTTGATCCATGATTTTGCATGTGAACCTTAGTGGTGAAGAAATTAAATGATATGCAAAGGTATAGAATGTCTTGATTATGAACGATATTTGAGTGCACCCATGAACATATCTTGTTTAAACACATTTTCTAAATCTATCATTAGATTGCTCAGTTTTTTAGGGTAATGCTAGTTGATTGATCATGAGTAAAAGCTTGGAATGTTAAGTTCTTACTATGATTTTTAAAAGTAATTCATCTTTTCTTATGATTTTGTATTTTTGGGAAATATAAGAGATGAGTGAATGATTTGGGTCTATGATCTTAATTTTGATGTTTTGCCCGAGGATGATCAAATGCTAAATATGGGAGAAATTGACATGGGTGTAATTGATTATATAATTATTCTATAACACTTAGCTATTAATGACATGAAACTGCTTAAGATATTCAGTTTGACTTATATATGGTTTTAGTTATGATTTGAAATCAAAAGAGCTAAAGTGAGTTGAAAGCACGATATTTGGGCCATTTTTTGAAGATTAATATTTACTTGTCTTTAAGGAGCAGAAGCAGAAAATTAGAGCAAGAAAAAAACAAATTTAGTCCAAAAGAAGATAACCAAGAAGTAGCCAATAGAAAGACCAAATGCAAAATGACATAATAGCAAGGAATTAAAGCAGCAATATGGCAACATAGACAAGAGAATTAAAATGGCTGCACTTGGACAAGTAGGAAGCACCAAAACACAACGAAGGTGAACAATTAAGGAGGAATAAAACAATCACTACAAGGAAAATGAGGAATAGTGACGGAAATATACCGACGGTATATAAACCGTTGGAAATACCGACCGAAAAAACGTAACCGTCAAAAAAATTGGGTTTTTGTAAAACATTTTGCGATCGAAAACCATTCGGTCGCTGAATATGATAGCAATATGTACCGATGGCCATTTTAGTCGGTGAAGGCGTCGGATACGCGCCCCTCACTTAAGGTAAACGACGTCGTTTTGGTTGTTATTTAGGACTGCGTCTGTCCTTCCTTCTCCTTCCCACAGACGCAGCCCTCGATCTCCTTCTTCTTCCTCTGTTCTTCCTCCTTGCGCGTCGCCTCTTCCGATTCCGGTGGTTGCCGCTTGCTACTCGTTGTCCGGCGCTAGCCACCGTCGCTCCTCCTCCTTGTCTCCGACGGCAACGGTAAGTTCTCCTCCCTCCCCGATGACCCAACTCATACGGGTATCTTAAAGGTTTTATAGTTGTTATATGTAAATTATTGCTCTAATTATATGTAAAT
>JANZLD010000236.1:59292708-59307659 GCA_026413575.1 Erythroxylum carthagenense
AAATGATAAAGAGTTTATAAGTGGTAAGGGTCAACTATCCAAACAACTAGTTCTAGTTATTTGGACAATAGTTGACCAAAGCCCAATTATTGTAAGTGGACTCTACACTCTACCCATATTAAAAATTTAACAATGAAGGGTCTATAAATACCTCGTCATCACATAATTAATTTGTATTTTATTACAAAATTCGAATATAGAGGCCAAACGATTTATGTGCGGAGAATCATTTTAAACCTGCACAGCTATCATCGGACTGGAGTATTTATCACTCTGTTGCGTTCCGTACTAAAATGACACTCGCGCTTCATGTCCACGTCACAGTCCGTCGCTTTTCACGAAAGGGAATTGACGGTGAAAGGGCGCGAAAAAATGGGTACCGAAGTAACAACGTAACGAAGACAAAAGTCGTATAAGTACAACAACCCAAAATCGGATATCAATGATCCGCGACAGTTCCTGCTTATCCTCTACAAACATTTTCCTTGATTTGCTCAATCTACGTTGTTTATCTTCTTGTTCCTTTTTCCCCTTAAAAACTCCTCTTTTTTTCACCAACACACCCTTCTCTTCCTTGCTTTACTCACTTGTTTACATTTTTTGGCTATTTGGGTCTCTTCTTCTGCAATGGCTGCTTATAAGATTCTTGTTACCGGTGGAGCTGGGTTCATTGGGTCCCACACCGTAGTGCAGCTCCTCAAGGACGGTTTTCAGGTTTCTATCATTGATAACCTGGATAATTCCGTTCCGGAAGCTGTTGATAGAGTGAAGGAGTTAGTGGGTCCTGAATTGTCCAAGAAACTAGAGTTCAATTTGGTATTGGTTGCGTTCTTAATTGTACTTTTATCTCTTTTGGCTATGTTATCTTTTGGTCTTGATGAATGGGAAGGGATTTAGTCACCTGGACATACTAATGCGAGTTATTTAAGTGGAATAGTTTGACTTTATGGAGAATTAGAGATCTGATCGACCAAAGGCTCATTTTTTGGTCGCCAGTTCAGTAGTTAGGATCACACTGATCAAAGAGCTCCCTTTATTTATTCGTTGGTTATATATCTTTATCTATTCATGGCACTACCATATTGGGATTTATGCATGGACTGAATTTGGTTAAACTGGTATGTTGCAGGGTGATCTGAGAAATAAGGCTGATTTGGAGAAGCTGTTTTCACAAAATAAGTAAGTGAAAACAGGGTAGGATTTTTGGTTTCAGAGAAGCTGAAGTTGGCCGTGAAATTTAATTATTCAATTATTTATAATACATAATTTGATTAGCTTTTTTTTTTAATTCTTCCATTTGTGTTTTCTAATAAGTAGAATTTGTTTGGGAAAAGGAAGATGCTTTCTTTAGTGTATTGCTCAACCCTTTTCCACAGTGTCACTGTCTGATGACAATGAACGGATAGTTGGAGCAGTGCAACTATTCTGTATGAGGACTTTATTCATCTCACGTTGCCTATCTGAAATTTGACAGATTTGATGCTGTTATCCATTTTGCTGGCCTCAAGGCAGTTGCAGAGAGTGTAGCAAACCCTCGACATTATTTCGACAACAATTTAGTTGGCACTATCAACTTGTATCAGGTCATGGCAAAATATAATTGTAAGAAGGTAAAATCCTGTAAATTCCCAGTCTTTTCAGATCACTTTCTGGTTTTAAGCTTGGGGCTTGTATAATATTTGAACTTGAATATTGTGCTTCTGATCAATTACCATTGAACATATTTCATGCTTAATCTCCCTCCAGGAAATTCAAATTTCAAATGAGGGTCAAAGACTTATAATTTGATAGTATTTAGAAGTCTTCTTGGTTCTCTCATCTCAGTAAACAACAATGTTAATGGTTAAGGGCCATCTTTTATCATGCTTAAATCAGCCACCATTATTGCATCATCCTTCCTTAAGGTCAGAAGGCTTACTGAAGTCAGCACATTGGAATTTATTATTTCTCCCGTGGCGGCATCAAAACTTCTTCTAAATTTATGGAAACCCCTTATGAGGAGCTTCTATTTTGAAATTGATACTTTAAAAGACTTGTTTTTTTCTTTTCTTGCAATTTGGGATTTGAAGTTAAATTCCTGTTCATTCCCATTCTTTTCGGATCACTTGTCCTTAAGGTATATGGCTTAATTTCTTGATTCACTGTGAAACTTGTTCAATTTCTGAAAGCTGCTATGTTTGAGATGTTAGATGTCTTGTGCATTCTTGGCTGATGAAGGATTTGAATTTTCTTGTTTTATGGGTTTTGAATATGATGGTTCGAAGTAGATGGTTTTCTCATCATCTGCAACCGTCTATGGCCAACCTGAAAAAATACCATGTGTTGAAGACTTTGAGTTAAAGGCTATGAATCCCTATGGCCGAACAAAGGTGAATAAGACCTTAGTTTTACCTGGAATTTTATAATTTTACCATCAGATGTCATTAACATCTGAACTTGGATTTACCTGCTGGAGTTGAAAATGTTATTTTTCTATTCTAATTACTAATTAGTCCATTTGGTTATCTAACAATAATTTAACATGCTATTTTCTCAGCTTTTTCTTGAAGAAATTGCTCGAGATATTCAAAAAGCAGAGCCAGAATGGAGTATCATTTTATTGAGATATTTCAATCCCGTTGGAGCTCACGAGAGTGGTAAAATTGGTGAAGACCCCAAGGGTATCCCAAACAATCTTATGCCCTACATACAACAAGTGGCTGTTGGCAGGTTGTGTGAGCTTAATGTATATGGCCATGATTATCCTACAAAGGATGGTAGTGCGGTATGTGATTATGTATATATGTTGACCTAGTTGGATGACAAAAGTTGAGGGAAAAAGATATGGCTAATGATTCCATAAGATTTGTTTAGTGAAACTAAGGCCAATGTTTTCCATTCACATCGGGTAGAATAACATTCTCAGTAACTACATAGGCTGATATACTTTCTACTTGAACTTTTGTGTGCACAGGTTCGAGATTATATTCATGTTATGGACCTGGCAGATGGTCATATTGCTGCCCTTCGGAAGCTTTTTGCAACAAAAAACATAGGTAACCTATGTCCTCTTTATACATGCATTTTTATTTGATTAAATTACAATCATCTTTGAACTTGAAGTTTCAAGAGCTGATGAGCAAAATCTTGGATAGCACCTTGTCTCACGCACAAATGCTGTTACTTGAAGCATTTTTATAACGTATAAATTTAGCATATGAACACTTCATGTATGTTTCCTAAATTTAGGTTGTGTTGCCTACAACTTGGGAACTGGGCGTGGAACATCAGTGCTTGAAATGGTTGCCAAATTTGAAAAAGCTTCTGGCAAGGTGACTGTTTCCTGTTTTTTTCACTTTTTGTTCTCTCTCTCTCTCTCTCCCTCCAAACAAGTTTTTTCAAGTGAATTTAAATTGGCACATACTTTCAGAAAATCCCTATCAATCTTTGTCCGAGAAGGCCAGGGGATGCTACAGCTGTCTATGCTTCTACTGAAAAAGCTCAAAAAGAACTTGGTTGGAAGTATGTTCCTCATTTATATAGTTCCTGTTCTCTATGTTACTTGCGTGTTCCTTTGAATATTAGCCACTGCTGCTATTAGTTAGTTCCTCTCCTAGATCCTCTATAATTTAATACCTGTTTACATTTTGTTCGTCTGAACTTTGTTAGATTCTTAAGTACTCTCAACATTGTTTTAAAGGGCTTTACCAAATGCTTGTACGAAAATATGCTCTTTTGGTTATTAATGCTATCTTAATGGAAATTGTAGGGCAAGATATGGTGTAGAAGAAATGTGCCGGGACCAATGGAACTGGGCGAGCAAGAATCCATGGGGTTACCAGAAAAAGCCTTGAATGACATTCAGCTTACTCTACTTATACCCTTGTCTTGCTGGTACACACGGCTCACAGTAACTGCGGAGATTCTTTGCATGTTAGGACTTATCTTTTCCTTCTGAGTTTAGATGCAAGAATAGTATACCAAAATAAAGTATCTGAATGATTCTTTTTGCTGATAGTCATTCCTTCATTCCATTAAAAATTGAGAGCAGAAACTTTCCTCCGCTTACGATTTGTCAGCTCTGAACAAAAGTATGAGATTTTACAGCGCTCACGATTTCTTAAAAGCCAAGCATCCTTTGCTTTGCATCAAATGCAAGCCTTGACATAATATTGTCAGTACCAAACTACCAATCACTATGGATCTGCAGAGGACAGCCTTGTAAACTTTTCCAAGCGCAGTTAAATTAAGCTTCCAGTTACCTCTGACTCTTGTCGGGCCATACTTGTCTTACAAGCGGGTATGAGATCGTCTGTTCCTTTTCTTTATTGCTAAATGTGTGGGTATGTCATGCAACGGCACAAGTTGGAATAGGGGAAGAGGAACAGACATCTCCTCCATTACAAGCGTCCCTAAATAGATGTTGGTGAAGGAGCATAAAAAGTGCAAGTGGTCCCTAGACGACCATAGCAGGCAGCAGCTTCCACTAATATCTTTAAAGAATTGCAGGCAGATTTCCCCTAAATTTGAACTAACCATTTCAGCACCATATCATACCTTCTCTTTGCGCATTTCGTTGAAGCATAACTGATATTGCAAATGCAAAATGTTGCGTGACCTAGCAGTGGCTCAAATACAACTGTATCTTCTTCCAACTTTACATTAGAACCCAAGAATCCACTTCAGGAGTCATTTATTGCTGACAGTGGTAACCGGGCCAGACTCGTGTTTTTCCCTATCCTCATCCTAATATGGATTACTAATGGCCAGGCTTTTGATGGGGTTTGATCGTATTTTAAATTTTAAATTTTAATTAATTTTATAATATTAGTCATAAATACAAAAAATATCAATTAACTGTATAAATTATGAATTGTTTCAATTATAGTCCAATTATTAAGGTGAATTTTACGTTATCTAAATTATACTCATTTATAATTTTGATTTGTGAACAAATATGTATACTTTGAATGAAGCAATGAGGTTGTAATATTTGTAAGGGTAGTTACTTCCCTAAGCCTTATGTTTTGTTGTAACACTTTCCATTATTAATGATATTCTTCTTTTTCAAAAAAAAAAAAAAGGAATCTACTGAAATATAATTCAGATATTGAAGTAAAGGATAAATTTATTTAGTTGAAGCATAATTCTAAGAATATCACCAAAACTTCTCATCTAAACATATTGAAGAGGCCTGGTCAGAATATTAGTATGGTTCAAAGGAAACTCCCTTATTTCATTTTCTGGCTTATCTCCTTTTCTGGCTTATCATCAAGAATAAGTTAAGCACTATTAGTAGATTGAAAACAATAGAACTTCATAGCAACTTATGTATTTTATGTAAAGTTATTTATGAATCTATAAACTCTTGCAATAATCCTATCAATTTTCTGGATCTCTTTGGTCTCATTTGTTCTTCTTATGTAAAGACAATTGTTATGTTTCATCCTAGTCTAAATTCTTACAATAGATTGAGAATCTTACATTCATTCATCATGGTGATTTGGATGTGTTTAAATGGTTATGGATTGTGGCACATGCTCCCTTTTAGAGAAAAAGAGATATGCGTATGTTTAAGAAAAAAATGTTGGAATCTCCAAGCCTTAATTGATAACACTATTAAATGAATTAGACAATTCGTTGTTACGCATGATATCTAAGCTCATATAAGATCAACTCCAACTAAAATTTGGAGTGTAAACTGACTAGTAACTCTTAATTTTAGTTTCTTTTAGTGCCTTGTCTTATTTCCTTAATTCTTAGAAAGTTTGTAACTACCCTTTGTCCGTGTTAAGCAAGGGTTTGGTTAAGGAGTAGTCTCTTGTTGCAGTAGGTTGCCTTGTTGCAAGCTTTCTGTGGTATTGGACATGTGTTGTATTCATTTTTTAATTTAATATTATTCTCTTAAAAAATTAATTTAGTGAGAAACTTTTTAAAATTTATACAATTCAAGTCAAAAATTTGTGTTCCAAGCTTGTTTAGTTTTCATGTGATAGCGTGGTGTGTTTAGGTGATTAAGAGACAACATAGTACATGTATGGTTAGTGAAAGTACTCCAACCGGACATCAAGTGCGGTCCCGAGTTAACAGAGTTTATTCTCATCAAGAAAAAGATTATTCCTTCACAAAAGGTTCTTGCTGGCTCTTCAATTGGTTAGCGGTTCATATGGTGTTTCTTATTCGAGGACAATTTGCTTGTGACTATTGAATGAGTCAGGAAAATAATTAAATCAAGCTTGAATGAGTTGTGCATGGAAAGGTGACAACAACATGGATTTTCATTAACTATAGCTGAAAACAAGATGTGCTTGAAGCAAGTGGAGAGAGCCACAACTTTTTTTTTTCCTTAAGCATTTCATTTGATTTGACCAAATTTTTTTGTCCAATAGGAAGGTTTCTTATGTGATTAAGACTCTAGTATTTTATTTTTTTCTTATAAAAGGGAGTGTAACGAGCCTTTGTTGTTTTGAATTTGGGATTGAATTAAATCTTCTCCTCTTCTCTCTTTCTATCTCTTTGTGAGTAAATGTGTTATGTCAATATGACAGCAAATTAGTATCAGAGCCAGTTAAACCCAACTCTAATTTTTAAAGCAATTTGTGAAAAAGAGAATGTGTGTGTGTGTATTCAAGTGTTCTTATATATGTGAGAGAGTGTTTCATTTAAAAAGTGAGAAATGTCAAATAGTTATAATATTGTGTGGTCAGATCCTAAATCAGATAGTAAACTTGGTTATAATTATTAGAATATTATAATGTCTATCCACCTCAAGGCTCACAATATTTAGAGTCTTGTTGATGTAGGCTTATAAGAATCAGTTGATATAAATGCTCAAAGGAAGGACCAGTTGGTGTTATCCCAAATTCACCAAGGAGTAGATTATTTAATTTTTGGCAAAATCGATAATGCTAAAACTGCCAAAAAAACTTGAAGTATCTTGAAGTTAGCTTATAAAGGCATAAATAAGGCTTTAAAATCCAAATTGGAGTCCCTGCGTAAAGAATGTGAGAGGTACGAAATGTCTAATTCAGAAACTGTTGAACAATATTTTTCTCGTGTTATTTATCTTGTTAACAAGATGAGATTGTATGGAGAAGATATTTCAAATAATAAGGTGGTGGAAAAAATTCTATGCAACATATCTATTAAATTTGACTATTTTGTGACTACAATACTAAATTCATGTGATATAGAGACTATGATTGTGGCAGAGTTACAGGGAAGCATTGAAAGTCATCTTAGCAGGATAATGGAGAAAACAAAAAAGACAACAGAAGAAGCCTTAAAAAGCCAAGTAAATTTCAATAATGTTCAGAAATCTAATCAAAATGTAAATGGTAGAAGTTGTGGTTTTAATGATGGAGGAAGAGGAGACTTTGGAGGTAGAGGTAGCGAAAGTTTTAGAGGAAGAGGTCATGGCAATAATTTTAACCAAGGGAGAGAAAATAATTCCATAACATTCAATCAAGGAAGATGAGGAAATAATTTTGGGTCTACCAATCCAAAAGGCGGACGAGGTAATCAAGAGAGGTGTAATTTTAGTTGCTTTAATTGTGGAAGGTATGGACATAAAACTGCTAATTATAGATCTAGTTCTTAGAAAAACTATCAAGGTAATGTTGTAAAAATCAGTATCAACATTTTGGAGAGAATTCTAATAATGTAGAAATTTTATTTATAGCAAGCTAGTGATAGTTGTGCATTAGTGTGTGTTTTTCTAAATATTTCGCATGTGTTTCTTACATAATAGGTTAGTATTATTGTGTTTTAGGACTTGTTTTGTGTATTTTTGTTTAGTTTGATCTTTATGATTGTTTTTTTGTGTTTGATGTTGGTTTAGGGTAAGAATTGATCATTTTCGTATAGGAATGAAGGGTAGACACCTTTGTGATTGAGCTAGGGACCAAGAGAAGAGAAGTGAAGCTATTGAAGAACAAGAACTCACGACCGTGGGAAAGGACATGTTTCCCATGACCGTGAGAAATCTATAGAGAAAGTTTCTGTCACATTAACCCATGGGATGCTTACCTCGAGGAGTCACGTAGGTTTCACTTTTTTTAGGGTTTTATGATTGGTTATCGGGGATGTTAATGACATTATGACTGGCTAAAATAATTTTTTTGGTTTGATGTTTGAACTATTTGTAAACCTTCAATTATTGATTCAATAATACAAATGTTTGTGTTATTTATTAAGCTCAAACCTTGTAACAAAATGAGAGTAAGTTTAATAATCTGTGTTAAATGTACAACAAGAGTTGACATTTAATAGACCTATAAATAACAAGTTATTGATTTATTATGAAGAGATTTCAATAGATTGATACACTACTTATAGAATAGCTCCATATCTAATTGAATGTTTAGGAAAAGTTTTGCACATCGAGAGATATCAAAGTTAATCCTAATTTATTTAACTAATAACATTTAGTTGCACCTTAAGAGAGGGTAGTTAAAATTTTAGGAAATCGTTTGCTAAGAATAAATTGAATCAATTAACCAAAGGGGAGTATATAGGGATAATGACAAGTCCTAATTCTTAATCTTGATCTTCTCTAAGTTTACGATTTTAGTTTAGGTTGCATTGTTTCCTTTTACCTTTAGTTTGTTTTTTATTTTACTTATCTTTTTAAATTTGATTGAATCGTTTTCTTAAACAAAGAACAACCTAAATTAAGTGGTGCCTACACACAATCTTTGTGGGATTGATATATGTTTTTTACTACAAATTATGACCCGTATACTTGCAATTTTGAGCGTAAAACTAGTAGTTTGGTTTGCATTCAATAGCTACTCTTTTATGGAAGATGAAAATATCTTGTATTTCGATTCTAGTTGTAGTAATCATATGTTTGAGAATAAAGAGTTATTTTCCTCTTTAGATGAAAATGGTAAGTCAACAATTAAAATTGAGAATAATTCAAATGCTCCTATTTTGGAAAAAAGTCGAGTATCTATTAGGCTGAAGGATGATTCTAAAAGTTTTATCTCTGATGTTTTCTATGTTTCTAGTCTTTATCATAATTTACTAAGCATAGGTCAATTATTGGAGAAATGCATATTCATTAACATTTGTGCACCTTGATAGATAGTAATGGAATATTTGTTACAAAGATAAAGATGTCTTCTAACTGTCTATTACCACTAAATCATGAAAATTTTGCTTGCTTGAATTATGTGATACCTGATGCAAATTGGTTATAACACATGCGTTTTAGACATTTTCATTTTTCTAAATTAAATTATTTATCAAGAAAAGAGCTTGTGTATGGCTTACCTGTTGTGAATATTCCTAACCATATGTGTGATACATGTAAGTTGAAAAAAAAAAGCACAAGGATGTATTTCTAGTTGGAAAGTCCTATAGAGCAAAGAAGCTATTGGAAATTATTTATTCATATCTGTGTACTGTTGAAGTTCCATCTAATAGAGGTAATAGGCATTTTATTACTTCTATTGATGATCTTAGTATAAAGGCCTGGGTGTATTTTCTAAAACGGAAATTAGAAGCTTGTAATACTTTCAAGTCATTTAAAACATTTGTTGAAAAGTAAAGTGGTTGCAGAATTAAAGCATTAAGAACAAATAGAGGTCAAGAGTATCTTGTATGCACAAAGGTCTTTGAGCAATATGGAATTCAACATCAATTGACCACCAGATCCATGCCTCAATAGAATGGAGTAGGAGAAAGGAAGAACATAACTATTATGGACATGGTAAGATGCATGTTAAGATCTAAATAATTGCCTAAAGAATTTTGGGCTGAAGTTATTGCTTGTGTAGTTTATATTTTAAACAGGTGTCCAATAAAGAGCCTTAAAGACAAAACACTTAAGGAAGCTTGGAGAGAGAGGAAACCTTCCACTTGACATCTCAAAGTTTTTAGGTGTATTGCATATAACCATGTACCAGATCAGTTGAGGAAGAAGTCGAATGACAAAGATGAGAAATGTATTTTTATAGTCTATAGTGCAAATTCAAAGTCATATAAATTATATAATCCAAATACAAAAAAGACGATTATTAGTCGTAATGTAACCTTTAATGAGGATGGAATATAGGATTGATCTTCAACTTCCCAAAAAAGGTCAGTGGTTATTTCAGAAAGCCATGGAAAAGAAAATACTCAGGAAGATTTAGTATCCCAGCCAGAGACATCTAGTAGACCTTAAAGATGTCATCAGTTACCAGCCTGATTAGAAAATTATATGTAGGTACTAATAATGACCTATCTGATGAAGAGATTATCAATTTTGCTATATTTGCAGACTGTGAGCCAGTTAATTATAAGGAGGTGTCAAATGACTTGAAATGGAGAAAAGTCATGGATGGAGAAATATATACAATTAAAAAGAATGGCACATGGGAATTAATAGATTTGCCCACTAATAATACAAGACAAAGTACAAGCCTGATGGTGTGATTGACCAGTTTAGAGCTAGAATGGTTGCAAAAGGATATAAGCAAAAACTAGGTACTGATTAATTTGAAGTATTTGCTCCTGTTGCAAGCTTGGATACTATTTGCATGATTATCTCCATCTTAGCTCAAAATAACTAGAAAATTTATCAATTGGATGTAAGATCGACTTTTTAAATGAAACTTTAAAAGAGGAAGCATATGTTGAGCAACCTGCAAGGTATGAAATTAAAAGAAAAGAAGCTAAAGTTTATAGGTTGAAGAAAGCTTTGTATGAGTTGAAGAAGGCACTATGGTACAAAAGAACTTATTCATACTTTATAATGCATTATTTTTAAAGATTTTCTTTTGAGCATATTTTATACATAAACTTTTTTTAGTCTGATCTACTTTTGCAGAAGTTGTGGCTCTTCCTTAAGTAGGCATTTCCTTCAACTAGTCGTTGCTTCACTTGCATCCTTAGTCAACTATATGGATTTTAAATCTAAATAACTCTGATGCCATCTTTGTTAAAAATCTTCCAGTAATCACGGAGCTAATAGATGACCTTTATAATTAGTAGGATCCTTTCATATAAACCATTTCTAATAACATAAGTGACATGCGTATTGTAACGCTAGTCAAAATAAACTAAACTATTACTATAGTAGTGGTGAGTCTAGGTCGATCTCACAAAGAGTGCGTGTAAAGTTATTGAAATGAAATTAAATGATGTTTAGGTCAGGGGTGTTGGTTGGTTTATCAAATAAGAAAATAAAATGAAGCTAAACTAACAAAAGCAAATTAAAGAAAACATGAAAAAATAATGAAAGTGGTGAATTTGTTAGGAGTCTGGTTCTTTGGTTCAATCTTGGCCTACACCTTAATTAAACATGTTTAGAGGATTTGTTGTTCTCAAAACTCTCATAGAAACTATTAATCATAGGCTAACCTAGTAATCTGAGTTTTCCTTTAGGTTATGTTTAATCAAGATACGATCGTTAATTAAACATAGCCATCGAATAACCTATGATAAGATCTCTAGATTCAATTGGGCAATCATATTACCAATTAGAAAAATTGATTAATCAAGGCAACAACCATATACGATGAGTCATTTAATCTAGTTTATGTTATCTCTAATAATTACGAACCATTAATCGCTACATAACAATTACGGATTACATTGAATATTCTAGCAATTGGTTGTACTAAAATGATCTAATGGATGCATTAAAATCAACTTTTTACAATTCCCAAATTCATACACATTGGATAACATAATCAATCTCTAAAAAGAGAAAGAAACAACAAATACAAGGAAGGAACACTTAACCAAGTTATCGGCATCAATGTCGCCTTTAAACCGGTGTTGGAAAGCTACCCATCCATAAGTCTCTCACGGTAGAGAGCGTCCATCGCCTTCTTCTTGCTCTCCTGAAGCTCTTTCTCTTTTCAACCGAAAATACCCAAAACTTTCATCCCATTTCTCTGCTGTCACAAGTCTATTAATATAAAAAAAAACTAGGTTTCGGGCAGTATATGTGTGAAAGTCACAGCCATGACATGTCGAATCATTTCTCCCACAGTTAGCTTTTGGCCATCCTCGGCCCAAAACATCAAAATTAAGCTGATAGACCCAAAACATTGACTCATTTTTCATATGTTCCAAGAATACATGAACATAAATAAAGATGAATAACTTTCAAAAATCAAAGAAAGAACTTAACATTCCAAGCTTTTACTTATGATTAATCATCATTCAATATCTTTAAAAATCAAGCAATCTAATGGTAGACTTGGAAAATGTGTTTAAACAAGATATATTCATAGGTACACTCAAAACCATTCATGATTATATCATTCCACAATTTTGCATATCATTTCATTTCTCTGCCACTAAGGTTCACATGAAAAATCATAGATCAAAGGACTTTTCAAGGTTATAATGTGGGCAAAGGTAAGGTGAGATGTATTTGGGTCAAGTAGTATGAAAGTATTAAAGTTAGTGAAATAAAACAACACTCAATGCGACATTAAGTAAAACCAACATTCCCTCACAATTGTGTACATCAATTATGACGAATGTAAAAACAATGTTTTACAACTCAAATTCAAGCTCTCATACACTAGCCACCTTAAGCACCACCAATTAGAAGGGATCACTCGTAAAGATTGATGATAACTATAAGTGAATCTTCCAAGCCAACATCTACCTCATATTCAATATATTCAAATGACACATTCATTACAACTTTAGGAGGAAAGACTAATTATAAATAACTTTGCAAACCACATATGCACTTCCTCCTTAATACCTTTATATAAACATTTTTTCATTCTTTCTTTCTTTTTATTTTTTCTTTTCTTTTCTTTTCTTTTTCTCTTTTTTTCTTTTTCTCTTATGAAAATTAAAAGAAACGACATCAACATGGAAATTTCAATGATAAGACATAAAATAACATCCCAACATTATAACCAATCCATACATATGTACACCCCCACACTTATACTTCTATAAATCTACAAACTTAACAATCAACGAATGCTTCACTAGCTTTAAGACTTAGGTGAGACATTTGGTTAGGTTTAAAGCATATAATGTGGTTAATACAAAAGAAAGGCTAATAAAGCTCAAGGGGGCTTATCAAAAAGGATAATCATATAATGGGTAGGGTATTTGGCTAATGTAGTTCAGAAAAGCAAAGAATTTCTAATTATTTCTATGTTAATGCATGTGATAAAAATGAGGTCTAGAATAGAAAATCAAAGCAAAGTTAGGATGTACATGTCATGAAGGTCACACATTATCAAAGGACAATGAAATTGATATGTATATGTCAGCTATTAAGGCTCAAAATCATACTGGCTTTGTCTACCATTAGTCACTACTCTTTTAAAGATAATGTACATCGACCAATCACAAAAATAAATCTACATGCTCAAGTTTTAATAAAATTCTCTAGTCAATTCATCATCTACTTATGACTATATAGTCCTAGAAGCAACAGAAAACAAGAAATTGTTTGTTTTGTTTATTTTATTCTTTCTCTCATTTTGATTGAAATTTAAAAACAAGTAAGAAACAAACAATTAAAAACATACATGTATATAAAAACTAAATATTAAAATTTAAAGAAAATAAATTTACTTCTCTTGGATTGCCTCCCAAGAAGCGCCTTTGTTTAGGATCACTGACTCGACTCCACACTTCCTTCACGTGGCAAAATTATGATCTTTGGTTGTTACAGTTTGAGCCACTTTCATGTGAGATAGTTCAAGATAAGGACTTTGTAACATCCCATCACCGATGGGAAGGATAAAATGGTAAAGTTGGATCGGATTGTGAATGGGTTGTGTACATGCATAAATTGGCCTCTATATGGATATGATTGGTAAATTTGGCAAATGCACATGATCGTACTTACACTCGTGACAATTCTCGTCATATGTGTTTATAAGTGAAATTGTAGTGAAAAATGTAAATTTTGTATTTGAAAAATAAAATTGGAGTGATTTAAGCGTATTCTGTATAACATTGCTAAGTGGGTACCGATGAGATTTTCGGTACTGGAAAATGACTGTCAATGTGACTCTATAATTAAAGTCATGATTTAAGAATTTTGTTTTATCATGAGACATTGAAATATGGAGAGAATTATGGAAGTCAAAGTAAATGAATTGATTGAATTGGAAATTGACAGGCATGAAAGCGAATGATTTTGAAAGAATTGAATTTCAATTCAGTCCCTAAGAGTTGGACTTTTCTAAATTGAAGTTATGAAGTTATAAGAATTGGTATATGGGAAATTTAGGTATGTCACTTAAGGGAATAAGGCTTAAGGTTAAATGAAGGGGGCAAAATGGACTTTTAATAATTTGAAATGGTATAAAAAGAAAAAAATTTAGGTTTGTTATTGGGAAAAGGAGGAGTAACCGTGGGAGAAGAAGAGGAAGAGAAGAAGAAAGGGGCTTCGATGAAATCACCAAGAGTTTAGGGTTTTTGAAGGCCAAATCAAGTAAGTTAAGCTTCAAGCCTCTTGATTAAACGATTGATTCCTATTTTTGAGTGTTAAAAGTGAAAGAATGGGATATATATGTTGGTTTTTAGGGTTTTTGACATTTGATAGTTTTTGGATGTTTGGTGATTGATATGGGTTTTAAATGAGTTGAAGATGAGTATAAAGTGATGTTTAAGTGTTTGGTTGAAATATGTTTTGAAAATGGGAGAAACTGGATTGAAATGGTTGAGAAAATCGGGTTTCAGAAGGCTTTCGGGTGTTCGCATGTCGCGACGTGTTCATCGCACGCCGCGGCGCATGCGGACGTACACGTCGTGACGTGAGTGAGTGTGCACGCCGCGGTGCACGTCGCGGCGTAGGCACGCCGCGGCGCATACTTGTTTCCTCACTGCAGCGAGCGTTTGGATTTCGCCGCGGTGAGCTACTGTTTCAGGCAAGTTATGTTTTGGTTTTAAGCCATAACTTTTTATACTTGTAACATCCCGTTACCGATGTGAGGGCATATCGGTAATTTGGATTACTTGAGCAGTGAGTGCATTCATAATAGTTTGCA
>JANZLD010000236.1:59321684-59338712 GCA_026413575.1 Erythroxylum carthagenense
CCCACATAAAGTTTGTTGAGTTAAGTTGATTCTGTGATACATGGAAGGAATCAGGTTATCTAATTTGTGACCGCCATAATCTCATCCGCTTAATTCAATTAAGGCTGACTTGATTGATTCCATGTATTGTGTGCACTTAAAGTTGTTGGATCACCAAGCTGTAACATGGGCCAAGTGGGAGATTGTTAGACTATTTTATGTCCCATGTTACTTATAAATTTGAGTCCCATTAACGCACCCAAGATAATGATTATTGAGTATTATAGACTGAGTCTCAAATGGGTCACGGATTCTTTTCCTCTCTCTTCCTGTTACCCAACGCCATGTCATTTGGCTTCTAGTTACCCAAAAGATATGTCGGTTAGTGTTGCTATATAAGGTTTAGCAACTTATGAAAAGAAAAACATTTCTGAATGTTTTTTGAATCATTGACGAAAACTCTATAGAAAGAAGTAGAGAGGAAATAAAACACATTCAAGCAAATCAACATCAATCGAAAAAACATTCATGAATACAGGTACGCAAATAATTGTCGTTCCATAAAATGATTTGCAAAAGACACACATGAAGAGAGAGGTGTGAAGACCGACATTAAAGACGTGGGTTGGGAATTTGCTGGTTTTTGAAGAGAGGGACCCAATTAAAAGAAGATAAAAGAGAGCATCCGCAGAGAATGTCGAGGACAAGGTACTCTTGACAAAGCTTAAAAGGTTCGGGGATCAAAACCCTGAAACTGTTTAGGTGTTAATTTTTAGTGTTTCCTTAAAACATATGAATACCGACATTTTCCCTGAAAAAGATAATACGTATTAAAAAATTTTAAAATTGAACACAATTAAAAATATTTAAAAATTAAGGACTTAAATAACACATCCATATTAACAAGTTCACTAATTTTTTTAAAGAAACGGTTGATTTTGCTTACTAACAGACTCTCTTTACCTTTCGCACAGGTCCAACCGACAAACCAGAAAAAAACAGAAAGCAAATAGCACATCGGCGCCAAAACCATCAGGTATTGTGAATTAAGAATTGCTAAATTTATCGAAAAACACAAACGTTCAAACATAGGATTCCCACGAGATAAATGTTGACCGTACTGGCTAATTAATCATGACAAGTATGACTAGGGAACCAAAAGTTTCCGTCAGGTTAAAATTGGAATGGTCATAATCCGATCAAATTATTACCATTTAACTGCTGGCGCATCGTGAACCTTCGTGGCTAAGAGGAGTGTACCAATAGCCACAAGGAGTTTCTTTGACTAGCTTATCACAGGATATACCTGCCACTGGTCTGCGTCATAAGACAAGGAGTAAAAACCTGGGGACGTAGCAACGCCAATTCAATCATAGGGCAATTGCCCCCAGCATGCATTGACACGGCCATGCACCCTAGCTATTTGAATCCCATTGATAAAGACTGTGGCAAAGGACCAGCATTCCGGTTAGACCACTCTATAGTGTCCTTTCATGGATCAGTACGTGATTTAGCTGCGAGTCCTCTGCAAGTTGCTAACTTCTACCAACAATACTTGATACCGTCCATACAATACAGCAGGATTCAGGTGGGACATTTATCGTTTGAGGAAACTTTTCAATACAAACTTGAGTTAGTGACAAATGAGAATCCGCCTTCAATTATCAGACCATTGATGATGAATTCCATCATGTTCCTTCTGAAGTTAAATATAAGAAATCTGGAAACACGATGGCATGGTTCCATAAAGCAGCAGCAGTGTCACCGTCCAATATTCCTGATCTCAGATGTTGCTTCTTGAAGTTTCTTTTTTATTGTTCTGAAACTACCTTCCCCATTTTTTGTCCAGTGAAACGACGCACTTCGCTGAAGAAGTTCAGATATGAAAGGTGACTTTGAGGTTGAATCTCTTGATGGAATGTCGTCATAATCTGCCAAGCAATTAAACCAAAGCTACTTTATCTGACTCAATTGCCCAGAAGAAAACACAAAATAATATCAAGTCCTCCGTTTGGCTTCATATTTGTAGGTTGGTAAAGTGTGGTCGAGTGTATTGTAAATGGTGTGGGACATGGTGAACAAATAAGAGACACAGCTTTTATTAACTATAAAATATTAACTTCTACAAAGAAAACGAAAATGGGCAGACTTGTAAAAAGAGAGAACAATAAAAGCACCAGGTTTTCTGTATGGTTGAAAGTGAGACATACCCAATTGACTTCTCGCCAAACACCTACAGACAACTAACAAAACAGAAGGCAACTAGATCTTTCATGCATGCAAAGAGCATTGAAGAGATTCCACCAACTATTGTTGATTTTTCAGGACAGGAAGCATGCAAAAGACTAGTACGGTGGGTTATTTACTTTATTATAACCCGAACTCTCCCACCCAATTCAGGATATTAGAGCAGAAAGTACTCTTAGGATTTACAAGATATCAGCCAAATAACAAAATGCATTTGAATATCAGGTCAATGGATGTAACAAGGTTTGCAACTATTATAGTTGGTATAAGGAAGATGTAGCATCTCTCCCAGGATTGCATGGTGGATATAACCATAACCACATTGGACAGGATACTAGTGAAGTCATTGCAACACAACACATTGACATCAAGGTGGAGAAGTCACCTGAAGACATTGGAAGTTGGTATTGTTGCTTCAGAAACTTGGAGGCTTCCCTATCTTTCTTGTGGCAGAGGATTCGTATCAAGGTGTATGCATCATCCAAGCACATATGCCCAGACTTATGTGAATCCAGTCTAATTGAAATGTGTTCACTTGCATTCATCAGCATTCGAATAACACTTTCAGTCTGCCAAAGTGGAATTGTCAAAATACTACTTCCAAATTGTCAGCTATCAGAATTTAACTCCAAATGACTAGCTGCCAAACCTGAAGTGAGAACAAGCCAAGAATATGATTAGCAAATTTTGCTTCATGCTCAACTAAAGAACGAGGAAGGCCTTCTCCATCAGCTACAAAGAATTCCTGTAAAGGTACAAGTGAACCATTAGCTAGGAACATAGTATGGCATAAAATTTATGGTTTCCCCAAATTGATTGAATTGAACTAGTTGGTCTGCAAAACATATTTTCAATATCAATATTGTTTCTAGAACTAATGAGAGATGAACCTTCAATGCATTGAGATCATCTTCCAGCATTTTCACATGTGAATCAGAAAATGCACGAGAAGGGCCCCCATTCAACAATATCCATACAAATCCTTCCTAAAAAACAAAGGTTAACAATGAAGCCAGAAAAGAAAAGATGAGTAATAATAAATCAGAGTGGAACAAGAGCTCACCAAAGATGCCCGACAGATACTTAACACCACAAGATCTCTGATTGAATCATCAATTACTCCACATATATGATCAAGAACCTATATTAATACATGTTCACTTGAGAAAATTTTCTTACAGAAATACCAAGTACTAAAGAAGTGAAGAGAGTTTCACAAAGATAGGTTCGGACACACTAATTATTGTATTAATGCGCAGACATTCACACGTGGAGCGAAAGAGATGTCTGAGGAGAAATGAATGTCCATATCTTACTGTATCAATATGGGGAAGAAAACTTTCCATGCGAGTACTTTCAACATCACCTCGATAAAGATGGAACAAGAAACTGTCTCTGAGATCCCAAAATACAACCCTTGATCCTGAAAGTTATATTTAACAGAAAAGAAACAACTATCATCAACATCCACATTGAAATTCATGTAAACGAAAGGAAACATCAAAAAAGCAAACATATGGAGATGCATGACAAGACTTAAATTCTTCCCAAACATATCTAGTCCCAGAAATTGCAAATAATCCAAAAACAGGTCATTTAGTAAAATGCTACATACTACTATAGCAATGGAGAGTAGTTATCTTACAGCCTGCGTATGATTTTACAGCAGGTAAAAATAAAAAAGTTATAGAATAAAAGGAAAATGATCACAGAATAATATCAGGACGATCATAGTCTTTTAGAAATGTCAATCTTTTCCAACAGTGGATGACATTCATATACTTTCAAGCTATCCAGTAGAATATGTAGGAGGAACACCAAGATAGGAGGCCCAATTTCATTGTCCTAATTCTCCTATAAGGAAATCTTTTAAAACTTTATTCTCAATGTACCCAAAGCCCAATCTGCAATGTGCAAGCTTAATTGGTTGCACTTTGTTGGAGACAGTGTTTTCCAAAATACATATAAGCTATTGCTAATCAGAAGATATCATTGCTAGCAAAATTCTTTTCAAATATTTCCCCTTTCTTATCTGCATATTTAAAACCTGCACATTTACTCTATCATTTTCCAGACACGAACATGCCTTGTTGAAAATACTTGCTGAAATTTAATGGTAATAAAAGGTAACATGAATAAGACCCATCTCACAAAACCATCCTCTTAACTGAAGTTTATTCATGATCAGGGAATTATCTTAATAGAAAATTCAAGAACAATGCCAAGCAGAACAAATCAGCTCACCAATAAAGTCGGATATTCTGTTCATGGCCTCTTTTACAATATCCCTGATGACATCAATAGTAGTTGCAAACAATGCATCAACTGCTTCAATCGTTGGTAGGCACTTTTCTTCCATGACTTCTTCCTTCTCTGTATTCAATCAGGAAAGAAATCTACATAAGAGGCTTGCAGCTCAAATCCACCTATCTGCTTTCCTCTACAATCTTTTCAAGCAAAAGTCTGAGCAATGTTGCTTTGCCATGTTTTCTTTATTTTTTTTCAGGTAATTGTTTAGTACATGTTCCCAAAGTAGAAACTGAAGAATCATTAGCACCATTAAAGGGGTTAAATCTGGGAGCAAGAGCAAAGTAATTCTTCTAAGGCTTGGGCAATCCTCCACCCTCAAATTGCCAAGTTAGACCCAGATTTGACAGTAACAATGCAAAATGACGTCAGTTTCTTCAAGTTAACAGTAATATGGGAAAATCTTGCTTTGACAACTAGGAATGAACTGCAGTTAAATCAAGCTCTGGTGTTTCTTACATTTAGTAGAATCATTCCCAGGCAGTCCTAAAGAGAAGATTTTTTTAATTATAATAATTTACAGGACAACTAATGAAGTTCTGAAAGAGAAAATGAGGGCTCAAGAATGTTTAACATGTTTCTGAAAGAAAATATAAGGACTGTAGAAGCAAACTATCACTATGCAAACGAAGAACAAAAAGCAGAAAGTAAAAAAGAAGATGAAAAGATTAAGATCCTTCAAGCCTGCAAGAAATGAGATCCAATCAGGGCTTTTTGGGATATTCCTTCAACTACCAGTACAAATTTATGAAGTTCTTAGTCAAGGGAGAATTGCTTCCTAATAATGTACCTAGCAATCCACTCTTAATCAAGGGAAAATTGCTTCCTAATAAAGTACCTAACATACATGTCAATAAAAAGAAAATGGTCGGTCAAGACAAACAGAACTTACTCCATCTTTGGTTACAAGATGTTTCATTAAGAGCCCAAGATTTTCTAATTCCATCTTCTAGTATGCCAATGTGTTTCTGAATAAACTGCAGGTTGCAAAAGAATTATCAAGGATCATTCCTTTAGTGAAACCTAATATCTACGTCATAGTATCAGAATCTTCACGTGGACAAAATAAACCAGCTCATTGACCTGAATAGAAGCTTTTTACATTATATCTTTGTAAAGTAATGATTTCAAACAGGGGCACATTTTTCATGTATATCAGAAGAGTTAGCATACAGCCCAGACAAGAGCAATAAAGTAAATATCCGATGATAACAACATCAGCCAGTACGCCCAGTCAATACCAAGCCTAAGACAATGAAGAGAGCCGACTAAGATGAAACTCATACCATGGAAAAAAGTGATAAGAACAAGTTACCATTAAAGTCATTCTTATATCACAATGATCAGTTTACTCTGCTTTTCATACAACTCTATGCAAAGCTGAAGCAAAAAGGACACAAACTCAGCAGCTTGCCTCACCAGACTAGAAATAAACATACCATATTTTGACCAAGTAAAATGAAAATATTGAGATACAGTAGTATCAAAAAATATTTCAAATTTAAACATATTAAAAAAGTCATAAAAGCATTTCAAAGTTTGAGGCATATTTGTCACCACTTCTTTTTTTTTTATTTCTATTTTCTGTTCTCAACAAGCTTTTGTTTATAGTTTCATTTGATGGTTTCCTCCAATTTTCAGTACTTTTGAAAATCAAACAAGAAAAAGTTTAAAAAACTCACTACCAAATTCTTTTCTTATTGTATACGTTTTTGAATTATCAATTAATTTGTACTAAAGTATTAATAAGAGAAAAATCAATGTCAAGTAACTTCATTATAACTTATACAATAAAAAATAGACATTTAATTACATATTTTGTTTACATATTAAATGAATAAAAAAAAATTATCTATTTAATTCAATAGAAAAATTACAAATTGTTAAATTTACCTTTTATTTATCAATAGTTAAAACTCATTCAATATTTCAAATTTAATATTTAATAATTCTAATTTCTTGTATTTATCAATAAATGAAAAATTACCACAGGACAAAAATAAAACATATTTTGATTACTATTAAATATTTTTAATATTTTTAAAAATATTGATAAAACAGTTAAAGATAGTTTTCATTTAACTAAGATACTACTATTTTAGTTAAATATTAATAATTAATCATTAAACCATCAATTATTTTAAAAAACAAATTATTACTTTTAAAATAACCATTTACAATTAATAACTTAAATCAATTAGTTCTTAATTAATCAATATTATTATTAACTTTACTTATTTTTATTAAATCAAAAAGTATTAATCATTAATAATTTTAACTATTAACTATCAAAACAAAAATTATTAGTAGACAATAATTTTAAAACTAATTACGTAAAAAAAGGTTTTCTAAACCAGCATGAAACTAAAAAAACTATAAACAAAATGGATTCATACCATTTAAACCATTAATGTCCTTGGTCAATTTAATTATGATAGATTACTTGTTTCAATGCATGCAACTAATATTTTGCGTAAAAGCAAGGTATTTAAAGATGGGGTTTAAAATGGTAAATATTCAAGTACATCCCAACCAATTAATCTGACTTTATTAGTTCTTATCATTTTGCAATTTTTTTTAAAATTCTAGGTTTATAAAAGTTCAAATATTTGTTCTTAGATCTTATGCTTTTACAAAATCAACTTTTTATGGTCCTACACGACTTTATGGAATTGGTTGATATTTTTTAGCAAAACATCTAACCATCGGAAGAAGAACAGTGTAAAATCTTCTCATCACTTTATCATCCTAGACGATTTGATGAAATTAGTTTCTTGATCAGTTGTCTAACTTTAAACTACTACTCTGATTCAAAAGATATTTAGAGACCATACTCGGGTGTAATGATGAGTATGTAACATACAACAGATGAAAAGAAACTAAGAAAGATAAATAGATATTCCATTTGAAAGGCCTGCAAAAAGAAGACATCAATAAGTAGCTCGCATTGACAAGACAAAGAATCACTTACTTGAAGAGTGTACAACCTGACACACATATTTAGTACTGTCAAACATTAATAAGTAGCTCGTATTGACAAGAAAAAGAATCACTTACTAGAAGAGTGTACAACCTGACACACATATTTAGTACTGTCAAACAGTAACAAGTAGCTCGTATTGGCAAGAAAAAGAATCACTTACTTGAAGAGTGTTCAACCTGACACACATTTTTAGTACTGTCAGTTGGTTCAATTTATAGGTAATATCGTCATCCAGAACAGCACACTCCAGCTTTTTCCTAGTTAGCGGAATAACAGCATCTGTATATCGAGTTAGAGGGGGAGCCGAGGGATAGAGATGCCTCTTATCAACTACAATAAAAAAGGTATAGTGGTATCAGCATATAATGTGTAATAAAAGCTGAAATTAGTTGCAATACAGTTCTAAACAAGGAAATCCAATACCTCTGTCAGATAAAAACTAGACAAAGTGAGCACTATTGCATGTAAAATATGTCCAATAGAAAACCCAGCAGATAGCTAAAAGTTTGCAATTGCAGGCAAAACCCCATTGATTGTTCGTTATCAGTTACATAATTAGATTTATCATTGAGCCTTTAAAAGGCCTCTTACAAATCTAACACCACCAAAATAGAAATAACAAGACGTCATATGGCCACAACTTCACAAGCAAGAATCACACTTCCCTAAGGAAACACAATGATAGTCACTCACGTGATGGAGCGGACGAACATATGCTATGCAGGACAACGAAGAGAGAAAAGATGAGGAAACTGAGGAAAGACAGATTTGATTTTCTGAATATTTTGCTGTTATTTTGCAGGATAGCCGACATTAGTATTTATAGTAGTTGTTACAGTAACAAACATACCATAACGTAGACATTGCAATTACAAACAGTAAATTTTAATAACAAGGCGACAACATATATCTATACTCCTGAGTTAGCCTATCATTCATCGTCTTCCTTCGATCGCTTTTTGCTGATAACACACAAATTGCAAGCTACCAATCATAAGCAAGAAGGCTAAATGAACCAGAAAGTAACTTAAAGAATCAAATAACAAGAAGATAGGAATATCCACTACCCTTGCCACAAAACAAGGGAAAAGTGAATGAATGCTCAACTCCTATGAAGGAAAGGATAATAACAGAGAAATTTACGATATACCTATGAACAAAAAGCATAGAAACCATTATTCCCAGATGAGCTGTTATCATTCAACAACAGGTTCAGTCCTTCACACACAGTTAAAGATCAGTGAGTCTAAACCTGGATGTGTTTTAGTTTCAAACAGAATTATCTCATCAAAATCATGTTAATTGATGCACCTGGCGTGTCAACCAAACTTAAATCTTCTCTTCATCAGTTTTACATATTCACTAGAAAATCACCTGAGTTGTTTCATAGATCTAATGTAATCCAGTTTAACAATCCATGTCTCTTTCAATTAGTTGTGTTCTATGTCAGACGGCAAATTTCTAGGCTTGGCAAATTAAGCCTGGCCTGACCTAGCTTGAAATCAACCGGCTAGGCCCAGATTGACCAGACTTCAAGCCACACTTGGGCTTCACAATAATGGGGTTTTGGATTAACTTCTCAAAACGGCATCGTGTTGGTTTGCAAGTTTTAAATAATCAAGACCAAAAAAAAGTCATTTTGGGAAGTAAAACCAAAACAATGTCATTTTGGGGGCGGCCTGAGCCCAGGGTCACGTCAGATCGGCCCTGCCCCCAGTTTAATTGTTCAACTCTAAATCAATTCCTGTAACACAAACTTTAAGTGTTGAACCTGCTCATATAATTAACCTATGGAATAAATCATCAAGTTGGCATGCAATGTCAGCTATAGAGCTCCAAACAAATATGGAAAATATGTTATCCACAATAAGTCCAAAATGTTTGAACTTGAACATCTTACCAACATTTTTATGAAGTAGAGTCCTCTATCACTAACAACATAAACAGCACAGATCTTGCAAACTGTATTGACAATATCGCAAGCAAAAAAAAAAGGAAAAAGAAAAGGACAGAAATCCTACCAATATAAATTCTTAAAAGCAGACGTCTCCATTCAAGTGACCAAACTCAACGAAAGAAAACGTAGATAAACCAAGACAGACAACCTCTATGAATTATCCCAGAAAAATTAAAAAGTAAAGCTTGCTATCCTTTTAATGCTCTGCTGCAAGTGCTTATGTACAAGCAAATAATACCTAACTGGTTGAGCATTTTCAGCAAATAGGCATCAAGGCTGTGGAAAATAACTGAAAGCAGAGCTTGAAGATGTGTAATATCCATAGGGAGATTCAGGCCAAAGAATTGGTCCACAGTCTGCAAGTAGCATAGATTGAAAGATCAGTTACAAAAGACACAAGCGACAATAACAAGACAATATCTGCTTAGTGGCAAAATTAATTACAATGATTTACAGAAACTTTGCCAGAAAAAATGCCTATTGCATGCAAGGAAATATGCGGTGGATATATATTACTCTGACAGGTGATTTGCCCACTTAGATAAGCAGAAAACTAATCCTGAGAACATGAAGAATGGGGAAGCAATCCAGTAATTTGTAACCTTTAAAAAGTAGCCTCCATTTGACCTATATGGATAGTGAACTCACATATATAATTACTACTAGAGAGCCAGTAGAGTCAAGTACGCATACCTCTTCTACCATCCTGAAAACTTCAACTACTGATGCTGCTTGTCTCTGATGGAGTGATAAAGGCTCCCAATTCTGAACATACAATATAAGAGTTCAATAGTTTTTTCGAGCCATCCTATAGGCCAATATCAGAAATACATACATAGGGCATCTATGCCCCTCAACTATCTCTGCTCCATAACTAGGAGGGTATTATCAAGTAACAAAATTTCAATAGTTATCAACAAGGCAATATACACTTATCCAACCACAAAAGAATCAAGAAAAAGTTTAATAACTGAAATCAAGTTTATTTTTCATTTACACATATGAAATGCCTGAAACCACTCGTAACTTCAAACATGAGAGATCATTTTAGCCCATATTGAGGTATATGGGCAGATAGCTTTGAATAAAAACAGAGTGAGAGAAAGAGAAGATAAAAGGTGTATTTCTATCAACTTGCAGTTCATTCACATATATGGTGACGTGTTGCCAAAAGTCTTCTATTGCTAGCTCTTAAACAAATGTGATTTGAAAACCATGAAGTCATGTTATACACTTAACTTATACACATGATAGCAACATTCTTCCATTGGATCATTTAACCACTGCCTATCATGTTTTCGTCTATTTTTCTCCATCTCCAGTTTTTAAAAATAATCTGTCCAGAACAAATCCCCAATTTAGCTGAGATATGCAAAGTACAGAACTAACCTCAATTTCAAAGGCTCGTCCAGTCCATTCCAAGATATGAGTGTTCTGAGATATCACCCAATCAAGGATGAGTGGTTTAGAAATTTCTTTGATCTGCAGGCACGAGAGAGAATCAATATATCAATAAATCTGGGAAATGGAATCAAATTGAATTATACACATATTAATTCAAGCCAGTAAAACAAGGCTCTCAACTTCAGCAACTTTTAGCATAGAATAATTTATTAACTGCCAACATTGTCAGCATTGCATCCCCAGAACATCCATAATGGAAAATTACTTCTTCACTACGAGCTTAGAACGTGCTACCCAACCAAGCAGTCGAGAAAAGATCAGCACTATTGGAATGGGCCAATAGAGCCTCCTCTTCCATCTCAAGCGATCAATTTCTTCAGGGCAAGAATTGACAGTAATATGAAAAAAATCAAGCAAGATAAACTAACAAGGTAACTGCAGATAATCAAGCTCAACCATCCCTTCCAGTGAGAAGAATCATTCTAGGTCAATCCATGAGAAAAATATTGTTCAGCAATCTGAAACTAGTCCAGAGCAAAATTCACTCACAACAAAGTTGTTTGCTTCAGCTCAACATTTTATCCTACCCCCCAAGGATCTCACAAGCCCATCCATCAAATGGAAACTTATACACGGTAAAGCTTTCCTTCTTTTCCTCTTTGCAAAGAGACAACTAATAAATCTAAAGACATTACGGACATCAACCCCTGGGAACAAGAGCCACCTTCGTAAGCAGGAAAAAGGTTCAAAATGTCAAAGACAACCTGCATGCAAAAGCTTCTAGCTCTAATCAAATAGCCGAGAGAATGAAGCAAATGGATATCATTTTTAGTTCCTGATCAGGTCTGCCTCCACTCAACACACAATGGCCCCTTGTCATCACCGTCTTTCAAACATCCATAAGCTCCAATATATGAGCAACGGGGACATTTTTGGTCACCAGCATCATTTCTACAACCAATTTTCTTTGGATCTGACCAGGATCTCATAAAAGGACAATATCGCAGAAGTAGCATTTACTATAAAAATAGTGTTTGTGATCTTTGTGCAGCAAAACAAACTTGACCATTCAGGGTACAACCAAAGAAAATAAGGAAGTACACATATAAACAAAACATTTGACAGGGAGATATCATGTGATTAGATGATTAAACAGTAAAAGGATTCCAACTTATCAGAAACAAAAAATTATCTACATATGCAAAGTGAAGCCATGGATCTTACAAGAATTCATAGTCTAAATAGATCCTAACCTGATAATGACTCATATCTTGACTGAAAGAATCAAGCATCTTATTTGCTTCTGCTACTGATGTATAGAGTTGAGTCAGGTAATGATCCAACATGTCAGCTGCTGAGAGCACAGCTATTACATCCTCAGAAAGAGATGAAACCTCGTTGAGGAAAGGTCTCTGCACATTAACATAAACGGATTCTACTATAAGTACACTAGCACTACCAGAGCAAGATTAAGAAAGTATTGACTACATGAACATGCAGTACAAACCAGTTTTATCCCATAAAATTCATGTAATAGCACCACGGAGATCTTCAAACAGTCAGGACAGAAATCACGTAGCACTGGGTAAAACATGGTGAATTCTCTCTCCGCAACCAACTTTAACTCATTAGCAAGAACGGCCAAAGGGTGTAGTTTTCCTACCTTAGTTTCAAGATCCAACTTACTGAATGTCTAAGAAAGATAGAAAACCAAATCAATATGACCATACGAGGAGTCCAGCAAAAGGACCAAAAGCACAATTAAATTTGAGACAACTGATAACACAAATGAAGATGTAATGTTATACAAAAAATGAAAATCAGCGGATATGTAAAACTAGATGCATCTTACCCGCCTGCATGCAGCTTCAGTTGACTTCTTCACATAAATTTTAATTTTTCCAGAAGTATGACGATGCGAATAATTCAACCTTATTAACTGCAAAGAAGGAAACTCTTTTCTATAAGAAAAAAGTCAAGAACAGTCAACAAATTCAGTATCCACTCTGACACCATCTAATACCCTACTTTGTTAATTAGGGGATATTTTAAAATTTTACTAGAGTAACACAAAAAGGAAGTCACGAAGCATCAATTGTCAAAATGTGGAATTATCAGAAGAAAAGAGATCCAATTATAGCATGTCTAAAAATCAATTAGATGTCTATTTCTAAAGGATCACCTCCTTACTCCCAAGAAAATAAAGATGATTAAGAAAGTTTAGACATCATTTACAACCCATCAATCAGGGGTAGAGTAATGGGTTGATCAAAATTTACACGGAACAGCCTCTCAACAACCAGTCAAAAGAACAGCTTCATCATATTAACTTGATATGATAGTTAATTTTCAAAATAATAGATTGCCAACACAAAACGAAAATAAATGAATTTGCAAGCTAGTACCAAAACTGACAATTTTTCCAAATAGGCTAAACATCTAAAAACACCAAACTAAGGTTGAAGTGGCAGAGTACCACTGTTAATAATTCAGATAAAAAAATTATATCTTGAAAGCAGCAACGTCAAACCTTAGTTTTACCAGAGTCATCACTAGAAAGAACTCCAACCTCCGAAATCAACACCATAATCATTCTGAAATCTGAAGGTCTCTGAAATAGCAAGAGGAAAAAAAGTTACAATTTAACAACAATATATAATTCTATTGCAGTGAGCCTCTTGCAACAAAATATGACTTTTAACGTACTTACAATTTTAACCAAGTTAAATCAATAAAAGAAACCATAGAAGTTTCAACATTAAAAAAAAAAAGAAAGAAAAACAGGATTCTCTTGCCACAAAATATGACTTTTAACATAGTTACCATTTTAATCAAGTTAAATCACAAATTTGAACAATCTTATATTCTTAACCACAGGATAATGATGTTCAAATTCAATAGAATAGTACTAGATGTGGATAGCTTTTGCAGCTTTGGGTGTAAGAATAGGAGCAAGTACAACAGTCATATAAACATCAGACTCAATATAAAAATCAGTACAACAATGGGGAAAAATATATATTTCTGAGGATTGTATAGAAAACCATAGGTTTTGATTATTGTGAAACAATTAATGATAATCTGCTCTGGACTACTGGTTCTTTAACTCCACTTAGACTAAACAAACAATGACCTTTGAACCACTATGGAGCATCAGAAGACACTCAGAGAGAATGTAAAAACATTCATTTGTAACATTAAAACCATTAGACACATTTATCATAAGGTTACCATAGAACAAGATGCCACGAGCCTATTAAAGATTAGAAATTCACCTGACTGAAATGCAGATGATAATCTTGTATTTGATGGTCACACCAACTGCTGATCAAGAGTAAGACAGCCTCAACCAGACATAATTTCAATTCACCTCCATTGCATTGCCTCAAACATACTAGGCTTTTCATATACAGACCCTCTTTTTCATCATCTACTACGGCAGATAAAAGTTTTTGTACCTCATGAACTGCAATTTGTAACAGGTTACCCCCACCTGTCCCCACAAACTTCAACACGAATATTCCATTAGAACAAACTGTAACATGCACCACAGTGAAACTTATAATGATCCACTGAAATTAAACAACACAACAAGAAAATAACCCACCATACAGGGGTATTCTTATTATGAAATCCACAAACATTTTCACCACACTGCATACTCTTGTCATCACACATCAAATTCAAATACCAGCTAGCACAATATGCATGAGCGGTTGCAAGATTCTCAAAGAATGTAGCATTGTTGTCTTTCTTAGGAACAGCATTTAAAGGACTTTATATTTTAGCCAACATATGATAAGAAATCATATAATACAGAGCATTTAAGCAATAAATAAGATGGTTACAAAATCATTCATACAGTACAAGACTCTGGAGATAAAATAGCACAAAGAAGTCAAGTATACCTGTTGGAAAAGGCTACATCCATACAATGCATTATGCAGTTTCTGAGTGATGCCTAAAGTGGACCAGGTCAATTTTATAAGTGATAGGATCTCATCAGCTTCCTGATTAAATCAGTATGTACATAAGTGTCAATCAGATTACATCAACAATGATATGCCAAAGAAATGCTTAGACGAAATGTGGACAATAGATAGTATACCTGTATTAGCTGACCTTCATCAAGAATGTCAAAAACACTACCAAGCAATTTCTGATAGAGTCTGAGGTTCAGGTGATAACCAGCAGTCCAATAAAAAGTTTCACCTTCCATATCAAATTTTCCAGGCAAGGAAGAGACTTTTGCTGCTACCTGCCTAATAGATGCCAGAACAGCAACGCGTTCAGAGGGAGAAATTGAGTCCCAATCCTGCCCCATTTAAATTTATATTAGGCAATAAATACAAACTATTTCCGTTGCAGCATGCATGGCATACTTACAAAACTCCAAGCATACCTCTCTGATCATTGCAACGTAGTTTCTGATAGTCAAACATTCATCTTTTTTAGCAACGGCAGAAGAACAAAGAAGCTCCTCTAAAATATTAGCCTACAATATAAGTTGCAAACAACAAAGGTTAGAATAAGTTTTTTTCTTCACTGCATCATGTGACCAACAGGATTATGTTGTAAATTCTGTTAGAAAGTTGATAGATTGACACCATCTATTAACCTCTTTGTCCCTTGGAAAAAACAATTGAAAATATTGAAATAGTTAACATACTTATCCAGCCGTGCCATTTTGATAGAACACTACTAATATGCCTGAAACATTTTTTCTCACGAATGTGGGCAAGAAACAAAGCCATGCAGCATGCCAGTGTCGACTTTGTTTCCCTTTGAAATTTGTGATTGCATTTAAGGGCTTTGGGCAATCACAACCAAGGCCATGCCAGCACTGCATTGTCTCAGTAAGACACTAAGCTCATAATTGCTAAAGTCTAAGCAACTGACAGGCCAGAATCAGAAGTTCAAACACAATGGGTATAACTAAGACAGATTAAACAGAAACAACCATGACGTACATATGAACGCATTTCAGGCATAGTCACATATGGACAATCAATTCACTAATTGTCAGTCAATGAAGTTCTTTATACAAATTTATGTGATATTTGAGAAGAGGAACTTTAATGAAATTAGAGCAATCATGACCTGTCTACTCTTCCATTTCATATAAGACTTCTCATGGAGAAAGTCAGACTTGAATATTCCACCCAAAAGTCCTAGTGCAATATCTGGAAGAAAAATTTGTCCTTGCAACCTCCTTGCTGCCAGCTGCATGAAATTTCTCCTTATGCATGCATCCATGTCTTCTGAAATCTAGTAAAAATGCACACCCCACTCAAATTTTGAGCATTGATTAAACACAGAGAAAATGCGAACAAAGTGACAAACAAAGTCGCTTTTGGGTACAGAAGTTGATAGCATAATCAAATTTAGAGTCAATTTGATAAGAGAAATGCAAGTGCAATTATATAACTGGACAAGAATTTTGGCTGACATCTTGTGAATACTTTTCTTTTGTCCCTCTTTCTTTCATTCTCTTTTCTTTCATGGAGGGTTGGTTCTTTTGTTGAAGAGTGTCACAATAGAAGAGACGAAAAAATAATACAAAATGTAGAAACAAAGTTTATAATGTCTAACGTTTACATTAGTCCATAATGTTGTTTTTCTCTTTTTTTTGTCTTGGGGATGGTTAATATTAGTTGCAGAAGTTGACAGTTGAAAAAAAAAAAAAAGAAATATGAAACTTGAAAGTATAAAGCAATGATCGTAAAACCCCATTATTTCTTCAAAACATGTCAATCAACCTCTAGAAGAAATATCCACCAAGGGGAAGCATTGTTCGTTTCTTTTCTTCTATTCTTAACCGTAATGTCAACAGTAAACAACAAATATTAAAAAGGCAGTAAATATTAGATCAGTCATACTTACCAAGTTCACCTATCCACTATCTTATATCCATATCATAAGATTTAGCACCACTTACATGACAAGTTTCAAAAACACAATTTACTTGTAGCATTTGCAAGACATAGGCAAGGAAGGCATGGTGATGCCAGAAAGTTAAGAGTGGCAATATGAGAGAGGCAAAGAACTCACCTGCATCTGAGCACGAACAACAGTCATGAGATCTGAATGTCTTCCCAAAGATTGGGAATGTAATTTGTCCTTCTTGCCCTTCAACCTTAATAAACGATTA
>JANZLD010000236.1:59401813-59417482 GCA_026413575.1 Erythroxylum carthagenense
AGCTTATGGATAAAATGGCTACATGTCTACTTCCTAAGGGGGAATAGCATATGGGCGATTAAATCGAAAGGTACTCATTCTTTTTCCTCATACAATTACTAAAGTTGTGAGATACTGTTAAACAGGATTGCTCATATGAAATTAAAGATGGTCGTCTGGTCTCCTTATATTTCGACAACTGGTCTCGTCAAGGACCCTTAATATAATTGATCCTAAGAGCTTCTTCTTCTTTTTCTCTGAAAACGCGGATGAATACTTTCATAGAGGGAAGTATATGGAGATTTCCTCGAAACTTATTGTCGTATCAGCCTAATTATCCTCCCACTCCACAAGAATTTAATATCTTTTTATGAAAGAGCATACCAGCTAGTGAACTCAATAACAGAGTTATTTGTGACCATTTACGCAAGCATCGATCCATAGTTTCTTGGACTACTAAGGTATGGAGTAAGCATTTAACGCCAAGAATATCTTTCATTATTGGTTGGCCATACAATACAAACTCTCTACAGAGGATCGCCTTCCATATATTCAAGCAGATAAGAATTGTCCAAATGTGCTCCTTGTAGTTTGAATCATGTGATCATCTCTTCTTTGAATGTTGTTTTAACAAATCGATATGGGATTATGTCACTGCTTTATGTTATCGGAGGGATCTAGGAACTACTATCTTAGAGATTACAAATTGTCTCTCAATGCAACTACCTCTTCGCCTTATTATCTTAGGAGTTTGTATCTACAGGCTGTTGGGGGCGCGGAACCTTTGATGATTCAAGCATCAAGCATCCACTAAAGACCGTCTGATATACTTATTATTAGAAGAGATTCACGAGATAATTATGACTAAGAACCTATCTCACATTTGCAGCCCCAATGTTCGCGATTCTTTACATATATAAGGATACTTCGAGAGTAATTCATATTGCTTCAGGTGAGGTTCTAAAGCCGCACATAGGCTAATCACAATGCAACGCTCTGTCCCATAATATTAATGGTGTTCTAACGCTTTGGAGTTGTAATTGTTTACGTTGTTCTTTAATATGACTAGATAGTTCCTTTCCTTGCATTATTTTGTATTAGGTATCTACTTTGAGCACCCTTGTTTTTACCTATTGTAACGTTCCTTTACAATTTAATCAATTTTCTTTTTTTAAAAAGGTTACAACTTAATTCAAAATCTTGACACAAGTTCCAAAGACCTCGTCAAATCTAAGTATGTTGGGTAAATTTCAGGTCTATGATCAGCCTCACTCGTTGCATGTGAAGAACATGATCTATCATGTGCTTGAAGGAAAATTCGATGATGCTTGTTCTGGTCTGAAGCAGTTCTATGATTTGGGCTATCCCCCAATTGACGTAATTACAACATTATTTCGAGTCATAAAGAACTATGAGATGGCTGAATATCTGAAATTGGAGTTCACGAAGACAATTGTTCTGGTGCAGGCAATTTATTCCTTTACTTGTGTAGCGCCATCTGCTTTACTTACACTTGCCTTACATCTCTTTTAATATTTATTTGACAAGAAATTGGGTTTGCACACATGAGAGTATGTGATGGAGTATGTTTGTACCTACAGTTATGTGGCCTCTTGGTAAAGCTAGCTGGAGTTCGTGATACAGCAAGAGCAGCATAAGCAGATGGCATCTCATTATGATAATTTGTATGAACTTTTTGATGTTAAAGGAACTCAACCATCTTGTTCATTAAAAAAGTACTCCCTCTTATTCAAAATAAATGTCGTTTTAGAGGGATGCACACTTATTAAGAAAGTTAATGAAATATTTGATATACCCTTATTAATTGCATGTTAAAGTGCCTTGAAAATATAATATATGTAATTAGGATGTGAAAGAAATTAAAGAGTAATTTTGGAAGTAAAATTATAATCATTCATGAAAAGTCACGATCAACACTTATTTTGAATAATTAAAATTTCTCTAAAATGACTTTTATTTTGAACAGGAGGGAGTAGTAGAAAGCTCGACACTCCAATATCACATGCTTCTGATTTACATTTTCAAGTTGAGAAGCATGCACCTCAGCTAGCTAGGTATATCTACATTCACTATAAGAATCAGATTAAACTTGCATGGAAGGAATTAAGCAAGCCAGCTCGTTCGGTTGGAAATTCGGATTCTATTCTACATCTCTCAGGTCAAACCTGCAAAAGGTTCAACGGTTTTGTATATTATTATATAGGTTAATCAATTCAATATATATATTACATTATTCTAATCATTGTATCAATTGGTTTGGTTTTGAAGCTTGGACTTAAAAGCATAGTTACTGTGCCCGACCCTTTGATTGATGTCAAGATAATTAGTAACGATGTAGTTTTTTATGTGTTTATCAGGAGGCCTCTTGCCTTGAAAGAATGTCTCACTTACTATGATTTTCACGTTTCTTATTTTCGAATTTTACTTGGTTGTCTGCAATGTCTTGGTTCATCCACTTTTTTTTAAAAAAAAAAATTTGAATCATGGATGTCCTTTTTTAACAATTTTTGGAGTTTCACCTTTCTATTTATCTAGAAGAAGATGAGGCGAGATTGGAATGGGTACTCTGCAGAAATGCACTAGATTTCTGTTTTATTTCTTACTTTACTTTACTGATTTTCAATCTGGGAGTTTCTTTTCGTGCATGCAATCCTATGATAATCCCTGAAACTATTGTTGTTCAAGTATTTTCTAGTATTTTTCGGGTTGTTATTTTGACTTGCAGTTTTGAAACCTTAATTTATGCAACTCAGGACAGAACTTTGCCGATTCAGTGGTGCCAAGATTTATCCTGGCAAGGGAATAAGATTGATTCGCTCTGATTCTCAGGTGATAACATGCTGCATGTTTATGTCAGTTTTTTTTTTTTTTTAATCCTTTGAAGTCTTCTGATGTTTCAGTAGCTTTAACATTGTCATGGGTGTTAATTCCTTTGTTTTTGGTTTTTGGTTAAGGAAGGGTTTCCTCTTTGCCAATTCAAAATGCAAGAGGTATTTCCACAACCGCCTTAAACCTTCAAAGCTTACATGGACTGCCATGTATAGGAAACAACACAAGAAGGTATACTTGTTTAATATTCACTCTCCCTTTTACGTTTTATTTTTTGTATTTGATTTCCACTGTTGCTTGTTTGTAGGATATTGCTGCTGAGGCTGTTAAGAAGAAGCGTCGAGCCACCAAGAAGCCTTATTCCAGATCAATTGTTGGTGCCACCTTGGAAGTTATACAAAAGAGGAGAACTGAGAAGCCAGAAGTAAGAGATGCTGCTCGTGAGTCTGCTCTACGGTACATTTACTCTTTATCTTTATTGATTTTGGTTTTGATACTTCAACTTGAATGTAAGATGCTCAAATATATGTGTTATTTTGCTTTTTTCATATTAATGAGTGCATGCCGTTGCAGTGAAATTAAGGAGAGAATCAAGAAGACTAGGGATGAAAAGAAGGGAAAGAAAGCAGAGTTAATGGCCATGGGGCCGAAGACGCAGTCCAAGAGTGCGCCTAAAGGTGCTGCACCGAAAGGTCCTAAGCTTGGTGGTGGTGGAAAGCGGTAGTTTCATTGGTGTTCTATCCTTTCTGTGACTTAACGGAGACGATTGGAAGTTTTGTGCTCCCATGTACGTACGGGGATGTCATCATTTTTGTTGACCAAGTAAAAGCGTCTAGTGATTTTTTTATGAACTGGAGCATTATTCCAGCTACTTCAAGGAAAGTTTTTTCAAGTTTTTTATGTCGTTGAGTTTGGTGATGGTGCAATTGTTTACGCCACTTGCACTTAGCTTGGTTGCTGAAATGTTATGCTTGAAATGGGATCCACTTCCTGGCAATGAACTGTCCATGTGACTGGTGGCTCAAGTGGAGATAATGCTTGTCAAGATTTAGCTATGAAAGAAGATAAGATTTCAAATACATTCAAGATAATCCGAAACCCTAAATTCTTTAATCAACCCATCTATTTCCATTGAGCTGCTTCCAGGTACCTTCTCCAAACCTTTGTCTCTCATTTTGTTTCGTATTTCGATGGCTTTCTTATGGAAGCCTGCAGATGAGTACATGTTTGATAAAACTATATAACAGCTGCAATCCAAAGGGTCCAATTCCATAAGATGCTTCGAAGCATATTCACCCATCTCTAGATGCCCAAGCCGGCATGAAGCTCCAAGAAGGGCACCCCACAGAGGAACACTTTGTTTCATTTGCGAAGTTTCTATCAGATCTCTTGCTTCGTCAAGTAGATCTGCTCGACAAAGAAGATCCACCATACACCCATAATGTTCAATCTTTGGTGCTAGGCCATACCTTTCAATCATTATTTGGAAGCATCTCTTTCCTTCATTAACAAGCCCTGAATGACGACAAGCACTCAATAAACCTAGAAATGTTACATCATCTGGTGAAACATTTGACTTAACCATGTCTGAGAAAACTTCCAATGCTTCTTCGCCATTACCATGAATACCAAGACCATGAATTATCGAATTCCAAGTCCCAACATCTTTCTCCTCCATGCTTTCAAACGTGGAAAGAGCCTTATCGATACGTCCACACTTGGCATACATACTAATCAAGGCCGTTCCAATTATAGCATCAGTTTTAATACTGTTTTTCTCTATGTAATCGTGCAACCATTCACCTTGATCCAATGCCATCAAATAAGAGCAAGCTGTGAGGCCACTTACCAAGGTAAATCTGTTCGGTTCTATTTCAGCCACTTGCATCTCGTTAAAACTCTCCAAAACCTCTTTGTGTCTACTTTGCCTAGCATATCCGCCAATCATCAAGTTAAATGAAATTATATCCTTCATCTCTTGTGGCATCTCACTAAACAACTCACGAGCATCCTCGATAAGACCTGCACTAACATATCCACCGATGATACTGTTCCAAGAAACCGAATCCTTTCTCCCCATGTGATCAAACAATTCTCTAGCCTCCTTCAGTAATCCGACCTTAACATAGCCATCGATTAAGCAATTCCAGGTAACTATATTGGTCACTGGCATCCTGTCAAAAAACGACTTTCCATCCTCAACAAGTCCAGAATCAATCAACCCTTTAATGATCGAATTCCAAGAAACTACATCCGGCGCGTCCATTTTATCAAACACTAGGCGAGCATAACCAATTAATCCACTAGACGAGTACATGCTAATCAAACTATTGTTCACAAAAAGATCGTCATTCAACCCACGTTTAATAACCTGCCCATGTACTTGCTTACCCTCACTAATAGCATTTGCCTGAGCACAAGCTTTCAGTACAAATGGAAAAGTCAGGTTATTTGGCAAGCAATTGGCATGTGAAAGCATTCTATCAAACAGAGAGAGCGCAGCTTCAGGTTCGTCCTTCTGGGTATAGCCTCTTATCATTACATTGTAAGAGAATGCATTGGGGTATTTGTCATGATTGAAGATTGATTGAGCATAGCCCATGTCTGAGTGCTGAGAGATGGAGGAATAGCACAAGAGTCTAGTGAAGGCCAGTGAATTGGGAATAAGGCCGAGTTTGATAAGTTTAGCATGGAGTTGTTCGAACTCGTTTGTATACTTGCATAGTTCTAAGAGTGACAAGCATGGTTGAAGAACCAAAGAACCAAATTGGGTAGGGTCTTTGGTGGGTTTTGTGGGCGAGAGAAATGGCGGGAGACAGGCCATGGCAGGCCGTTGGTATTTTATTTGGTTTTTCAGTTTCAGTTAACCAATTGCAGAAGGATATAAAGAATGGCCCAAAAGAAAAAATACCAATCATTGTAAATAGATGAAAATAATCTCCTTATATAAATAGAAGGATATGATAAAATAAAATAAGGCTCTAGAATCTTAAAACTCCCAGAGTCAAAAGCCACCTTATCATTTTTGGTTGGGTCGGTCGTGCTAGGTCCAGGTTCAACTCTAGGATGTCGTGTGGGTCAATCGGTCCATCCCCAAGATGTTGAGTTAAACACGACATGTATTTACTATATAAGATCATTATCTCCTCATGATGCAGGTACGATTCTAATAACCTGATACTTTTTGTTCATATACACAAAATCTACGACAAAGACCTGACTTAAGCATCGGAGGGGCAAACCGGCAATCAACTATCGGTGCGCCTTTATTGTTTTTGCAGGTATCTCCTAGTTGAAGCTAATCGAGATCATGGATCCAAACAACGGCGTCCAGCCTCAACAAAATTAGACTGAACAAGTTGGCGCCTACCGTGGGGCTGGGCGTCAGGGCACCACGTCCAGAAGCACACAGATAAGCCAGACGGCGGCAACAAATCCAAATGTAACCGCTGTCGCGGCACTCACACTGCAACGAATGAGCTTGCAACTACCTGCCGCCGCCTTCCCGTCGACGCATCATGATCCCCAGATCCATCCTCCACCAATCACCCAAAACCCTAGCACAGACGAGCTACCTCCACTAAACCCGAACAATCAAACACAATCTTCGCATCCGAACGACCATCCACCATCCTAAAACCGAGATCAAGAAGAGCAGAGCGTAGCCCGGGAGGGCAACTCACACCCTCACATCCAACACCCCATAAACACAAACCCTCCTCCACAACAAACCTCCCTTACCCAAAGACAAATAGAAGAAGCGGCCGATCTATTGATCCGCCAAATCTTACAATCTTAGACAGAACAGCAGCGAACCCTCGCTCGGCCCATAGGAACGATAGTCGATCGCCATTCTGCTGAAACTCTCGAAAAAATCGTGGACGATCGAATCAACATGGCCATGAATTCCCGTTCGGATCAACCATCAACACAATATAGCTCTCCTTTCACTCAGGAGATCCTGGATAGCCTACCAGTGGTCGGCATTAAGATACCAATGCCTGAGAAGTATAACGGAAAGACCGATCTTCTCGACTATCTTCAATACTTTCAGTCGATGATGAATCTGCATTGCATCCCCGATGCCATTCAATGTAAGGCTTTCTGTACAGCCTTTCAAGAAGGAGCCCGACGATGGTTCAACAGTTTACCCCCACATTGCATCACTTACTTTGAGGATTTCAAGTTGCTATTCCTCAACCAGTTTGCTATAAGTAAACGGCCACAGAAGACTGCCTTGGGAGTGATGCAATTGACCCAAGGAAGGAACGAAAGTTTACGGGAGTTCATCACTCGGTTTAACAATGAAGCTGTTGAAGTCCCTGACCTCACTTGCTCGTCCATGTTGGCTGCCCTTATGAGCAACACGAGGGACGAAGAGTTCAAGAAGTCATTGGCCCTTGATCAGCCCAAATCTATTCAAGAGATAAGAAATCGGGTGGATAAGTACATCCAGCTCGAGGAAGTGTTGAAAAATACAAAACGTAGGGCAGATGACCGGTGGCCAAGTAGCCGAATAGATGATTCACACAAACGACAGAAGGATCAATCTAGCTGCAGAAAGCTGACCGACTGAAAGGACCAGCAACGAGAATCCTTCACCCCACTCAATAGACGGTACGCGAAAGTACTGGCAGCCATGAGAGCAGAAGGGGAATCCCTCCGAGAACCCAATAAGTTGAAAACTCCCTTAAAAAAAAGGGATCTCGATTTATATTATCGTTTCCATAAAGATGTAGGTCATGACACGAAGGACTATTGGGACTTAAAGCGAGAAATTGAACTCCTTATTCAAAGGGGAAAGCTCGGTAGATTTTTGAAGCACGATACAAATGCCGAACGGGATAATGAGAGTAGGAGCGGTCGGTCTAATAATTGGCGAAAGCTTGGAAGCAAAACAATACGAATGATGGAGCAGGGCAGAACAGGAATTCAGGCGATCGACACGATACGAGAAAACAGTCCAGGGTAAGAGGTGACAGAAATGCCCGTCAGCAAGATGACCGACCGGTTAGGGTCATAAACATGATTTCTGGTGGCAATGCAGCAGGAGGGTCCACCATCAGAGGAAGAAAGAGGCATGCCAGGTAGGTCGCTGAAGACCTTTCAGCAAAGAAAACGAGGCAAAATGATGGGGTGATCTCGTTTGACGAATCTGATCTGGAAGGTGTTAGCTGTCCTTATGATGATGCATTAGTGGTCACCCTGAATATGGATGGTAGCGAGATAAAACGGGTAATGATTGACACAGGTAGCTCGGTCGATCTACTGTATTATGATGCATTTAAGCAAATGGAGATACCAGAGGAGCGACTATTGCCAATAGAGGGACCCATCAAAGGGGTAACAGGAGAATCAGCCTACCCATTCGCTCGGGTTTTCTTGAAAGTAAAATTCGGGCAAAAGTCACGTCAAATAGAGAGGAAAGTTGAATTCTTGGTGGTAAAGTTTGTCGAAGCGTATAATGCAATAATTGGAAGAGCCACCCAAAACGCCCCCAGAGCAATTGTTTCGACCTACTATCAAGCAATGAAATTCCCAACACCTCATTGAGTCAGTCTTGTCAGGGGTCAGCAAAGAATCGCTAGGGAATGCTACATGGCAGAAATGAGGACCCTCGATGGGGTGGTAGTTTTGACAAGTTCCCTTGATGTGAGAGCCAACAAAGAAACTGAAAGGATGAACCCTGCCGAAGAAACACAACAGGTCATATTGGATAAAGAAGACCGATCCAAATTCACAAATCTAGGTACTGAACTCGAAAAAGGGCTGGCCAAAGAAATCACAGATTGCTTAATAGAGAACAGATCGGTCTTTTCCTGGGTACCGAGCTATATGCCTGGAAAGGCAGGGGTGATCGAGAAGGAGATAGGAAAATTGCTCGATGCCAGGTTCATTCGGGAAGTCAAGTACCCTGAATGGTTGGCGAACGTGGTACTAGTGAAGAAGAAAAACGAAAAATGGAGGATGTGCATCGATTTCACTGACTTGAACAAAGCATGCCCAAAAGACAGTTTCCCTCTACCCAAAATCGATCAGCTGGTAGACTCTACATCAAGGCATGAGCTTCTTAGTTTCTTGGATGCTTTCTCCGGTTATCATCAGATACAAATGAGTCTCGAAGACGAAGAAAAAACAACTTTTATAACCGACCAGGACACATATTGCTACCAGGTAATGCCGTTCGGTTTGAAAAACGTAGGGGCTACTTATCAGCGACTCGTTATAGAAGTTTTTAAGAAACAGATCGGTCGAACAGTTGAGGCTTATGTGGATGATATGGTAGTCAAAAGCAAGATGGTCGCTGAACATGTGGAAGATCTTAAAGAAGTCTTCCTCTCCCTCAACAAATTCCAAATGAGGTTGAACCCTAAAAAATGCGTCCTCGGTGTGGCATCTGGAAAATTCCTGGGATTCATGATTACTCAACGGGGGATTGAAGTAAACCTAGAAAAGATTGAAGCTATCATTCAAATGCCCTCACCATGATGCTTAAAAGATGTTCAAATATTGACAGAGCGGATAGTTTTTCTGAGCAGATTCGTCTCTAGGATGGGAGACAAGTGCCTCCCATTTTTTAAAATCTTACGGAAGGCAGACGTGACTCATTTCCAATGGATGGATGAGTGCGAGAGAGCATTTCAGCATCTGAAGCAATATCTGACCAATCCACCCATTTTGTAGAGCCCCGCTGAAGGGGAGAAGTTGATCATTTATCTGGCAGTTACAGACGGGGCGATCAGCGCAGTTCTCGTTCGGTCGAAAGGGAATGAACAATTCCTGATCTATTACGTCAGTAAGGTTTTGAAAGGGCCATAAGCGCGATATGCACCTATTGAGAAGCTGGCCCTATCATTGATAACCGCAGCACGGAAACTTAGGCCCTACTTCTAGAGTCACACAATCGAGGTATGGACCGATCAACCTCTCAGGCAATGCCTTCAAAAGCCTGAAACCTCTGGGTGGTTAGTAAAATAGGCGGTAGAGTTGGGAGAGTTTGACATACATTACAAACCACGGACAACGATCAAAGCCCAAGTATTGGCGGATTTTGTTGCAGAAATGAGTCAACCTACCTCACAGAACGAGCAACGCCCTGCTTGGAGTTTATTTGTTGATGGGTCGTCCAACGCTAAGGGATGCGGAGCAAGAGTGGTCTTGATCAGCCCCCACCAGGAGCAAAATGTAGAATACGCCCTCCGATTAGAATTTAGAGCATCCAATAATGAGGCAGAATACGAAGCCTTAATAAACGGTCTTCAGTTGGCAAGAGAGATGGAAGTGAAATATTTGAAGGTATACAGCGATAGCCAAGTCGGTCAAGTCACTGGGCAGTACGAGGCAAAAGGGGACAACATGATCAGGTATTTGGAGTTGGTAAAGCAAGAGATGAATAATTTTGAAGTTTACTCGATCAACAGGATAGAAAGGACGCAGAATACTCAGGCAGACGTGCTTTCCAAGATGGCTTCCGATCAAAATGAAAGGAATAACATCTTGGTTGAGTGGATAAACCGACCTAGTATTCAGAAAGCTAATGAAGTCCTCGAAACAAATGCCGAACAATCAAGTTGGATGGAGCCGATCAAACAGTACCTTCTCAAGGGAACACAACTGCTACAAGCCTTGGAAGCCAAGAAACTAAGGGTAAAGGCTGTTGAATATGTGATTGTTAATGACGTCCTATACAAGTGTTCTTATAACTGGCCGCTCTTACTTTGCTTGAACGAAGAAGAGAAAGAACGGGCAATGGTTGAAGTTCATGAAGGAATGTACGGGAATCACTTAGGAGGCAGAATGTTGGCTCACAAATTGATCAGACAAGGGTATTATTGGCCGACAATGAAGAAAGATTGTCAGGAGAAGGTTAACCGATGTGAGGCCTGCCAGAGGAACAGTAACTTGTCTCATCAACCGACCGAGCAGCTGAAAATTGTAAGCCATCCCATCCCCTTTGCTTAATGGGGAATGGACATACTAGGCCCTTTTCCCCTCGACCTTGGGCAGAAGAAGTTTTTGATAGTAGCAGTCGAATACTTCACCAAATGGGTAGAAGCAGAAGCAGTTGCCACCATCACTGAATAGAAAATGGAAAACTTCGTATACAAGAATATATTGAGCCGTTTTGGGATGCCTATGGTCTTAGTTACAGACAACAGTCGGCAGTTTGATAATGATAAGTTCAAAGATTTTTGTCACCGACTAAAGATAAGGCTCCAATTGACTTCAGTGGCTCATCCTCAAAGCAACGGCCTTGTAGAAAACACCAACAAGAAGATAATGAGCGCACTCAAGAAGCGCTTAGATGGGCGTAAGACTTGGGTGGATGAGCTAGATGAAGTGTTGTGGGCATACAGAACAATCCCAAACGGAGCCACGGAAGAAACACCGTTTAGAATGACCTTTGGGGCAGAGGCTTTGGTTCCAGTGAAAGTGGTACTACCCAACCAGAGAGTTTTGGGTTACCAAGAAGAACGAAATAATGAAGCTCGCAGGGTAGAACTTGTACTTCTCCGTGAAGACAGAGATAGGGCAGCCGCTAGTTCAGAAGCTGTCAGGTAGAAAGCAGCAAAGTTTTTCAACAAAAGGATGAAGCCGAGCTACACAAAGATCAGTGGTTATGTTTTAAGAAAGGCCGAGGCGGCAAAGAAACATCCTGGAAAGATCGGTCAGGCATGAGAAGGACCCTATCAAGTGGTCAAATAAGCAGGACACGGCTCTTACGTTCTGTGCGACACGAGCGGCAAGATTCTACCGAGGTCCTGGAATTCCCAAAACCTGAAGACATTTTACCAATAGATAAGTTCTACTTCAATTCATTTATTTCTTTGTATGTAACTAGTGGGTACCTTTTTTTAGCCTTGCCAATCAGGTTTTTTAACGGCCCACGCCCATATCATCATCAATAAAGGGTTCCAAATTTCTTGGCAGAAAAAGTCTCGTTAAGTTGGACTAAAGGGAGAATATTCCACCGACTAATCGGCCTCAACATCGCTCGGTCAGGTTACCAAGACCGAATCTTGGAACTAGGCGATGCCAAGAAAACAATCTTGGATCGCTCGGCCAGGTTACCAAGATCGAATCTTGGAACTAGGCGATGCCAAGAAAACAATCTTGGATCGCTCAGTCTCAACATCGCTCGGCCAGGTTACCAAGACCGAATCTTGGAACTAGGTGATGTCAAGAAAACAATCTTGGATCGCTCGGCCTCAACATCGCTCAGCCAGGTTACGAAGACCGAATCTTGGAACCAGGCGATGCCAAGAAAACAATCTTGGATCGCTCGGCCTCAATGTCGCCCGGCCAGGTTACCAAGACCGAATCTTGGAACCAGGCAATGCCAAGAAAATAATCTTGGATTGCTCGACCTCAACATCGCTCGGCCAGGTTACCAAGACCGAATCTTGAAACCAGGAGATGCCAAGAAAACAATCTTGGATCGCTCGGCCTCAACATCGCTCGGCCAGGTTTCCAAGACCGAATCTTGGAACCAGGCGATGCCAAGAAAACAATCTTGGATCGCTCGGCCTCAACATCGCTGGGCCAGGTTACCAAGACTGAATCTTGGAACCAGACGATGTTAAGAAAACAATCTTGGATCGCTCGGCCAGGTTACCAAGACCGGATCTTGGAACCAGGTGATACCGAGAAAGCAATCTCGGACCGGTCAGCCTCCCCCTTGTTTGGTCAGGTTCCTTCTCATTGTTCAGCCATGATTCTCCTGAACCTCTCTACTGATCAATAATAAAGAAGACAGCGGAGGACAAAAATAAGAGGTCTCATTTACTCATATATTTGCTCTGGTCACAAGCCCAACCAGATGAGCTTTTAAGGTCCTAGTACATAAATCATTTTGGCCCCTCGTTAGGGGGGGAAGTACCAATAGCCGGATCGGAGGGAGGAGTGGTTTCAGTGGTCGGCAGAGCAGCCGAGTCAGGATCAGGGTCTGAAGGAGCAACTAGAGAGACACCCCCGCGAGCTCACTCTTCTTCCTCTTCTGAACTAAGGTCCAGCAATTCATCCGGTAATGTCTCTTCCTCTTTCTCAGCTATCTCCTTCACCTCCTTGAGCGAAAGGCTGAGCTCTGTGGGAAGCATTGGCTCGGTAAAGTCCTCGAACGAAGGACCATCTGACTCATCAGAGAAGAGAGCGTCATGGCAATTCCTCAGAATGAAAAGGGCCAAATCGCAAGCAAATTCTTTGCATTCATCATTTAAAAATCGCCTCTTCCATTGTTTGATTGCCTCCACCCTCTACTCTTTAACGGAGCCTTGTAGCTCAAGCAATTGGTTCTCAGCCCTCAATTTATGCAGCACCGCCTCCTGGCAGTCATGGAGGACCTTCGAACGGAGCTCTTGTTCCATTTTGGCTCTGGCGTTGGCATTGAGAACTTCCGCCTTTATGTCCTCAATATTGCACTGCAATGCCTCATTATTGAGCTGCAATGCTCGGCACCCTTTTTCCTACTCGTCCCTTGACGCGATCGCTTTATTCTTCTCCTCCTCCACCTCTGAAAGTTGCATCCGCAAAATGGTAACCTGGCTAAGAAGATCTTTAATCTCCTGGTCCATCGATCGGGCAACTTTAGCCATCTGATCAAAACGCTAATACACTCCAGAGGTGAACGCCAGATTCTACAATGAAGAATTTTGTAAAAAAAAAAAAGTGGTGGAGATTACCTTTGCTAAGTCGTGCACGAGACCGACCGTCATCTCTTCGTTGCCCAAAGAATCCAAAAACTCTTCATTCGTGGGAGGGACAACCCACTGGGCAATGTGAAGAGCCACATTGGTGTCCTTAAGCGATACAGTCTTATCTAGACTGATCGCGGGCACCCACTTCTCGGAGCTGGGCATTGACTCCTTCCCCTAACCTTTGTCCAAGGGGCAGGGCGATCGTTTAATATTCCGAGCGGTCTTCTTCCTCTTGAGTGGCCGCTCCACCTCCTCCACCTCTTCTTCCCCAATCGCTCAGTCCTCATCAACTGATCGGATCATTAGTGTCGTGGGCTCATCAGGCACAGTTGTTGAGCGATATCTTGGTCGACCGCCACCTTTTTGCTTCGCCTTTTCATTTTTAACGAAGGCCTGGCAACATTATGCTGGCCTTTGGGCTTAGGAGCATCCGAGGACGAGGTGATATTTTTTAGCTTCACCATGGCTGCATAATTACAGAAGCAGGTCAGAAATCGAAACTAATATTTATAAAAAACAAGGCAGTTAAACTGCGAGGAATCAACCAGAAGGGGCAATTTCTCCTTCCAGCCCGTTAATTCGAGGCAGGGGATCAATCAAAAAGGCATTAGCCGATACCCCTCCGCGATACCCCAGAATGAGACGATCGAAAGCATATAGACCGAGCGCCTTAATTTGGTCGATCACTTCAGTTTCCTTCCTAGTAAAGGACAGACTAGAAGTGTCGTTCTATTGCTCGGTCAGGGGATACCTATACGGCCTGGACTCAAAGGTGGATCACGGGAGCCTCACAAAGAAGTACTTCGTCCTCCAGGCCTTGACTGACGAAGCTGTCCCAGCAGGGCGATACCATGCATCCTTATACTGGAAATGAGGGATCCCGACCCCAATAATTAAGCTTTGATACATCCTTAAAAAATGCCGCAGAATGCCGATCGATGGGAGACACTTGAAATGATGACACAACAGGGCGAGGCCGTTCATGAACCTCCAACCATTCGGGGGGGATCTGGCTCGGCATTAGCTTATAGGCGCAGCATACTTCGTCGATGATTGGGGCATATGGAAGCCTCATACCACCGATCGAGAAGAAGCTGTCTAAAACAACAAAATAGCCTCCCATATTGCTGTAAATCGGCTCGAAACTGCAGGCCAATCTGGGCCCCCAAGATGAAGGGACATTGTTTTTGATGACCGATCGGTTCAATTCCCTTTCGGTCATCGTCGATTCGTCACTCGGTGGCTTTTCAACGACTCGTCCGTCTATCCAGTCAGTCGTCGCGATTTCCTCATCTTTCTCTGTGTCCGGCGCTTCATTTCCCCTGCCTCCGGTGCCTCCATCGCTTCCGCCGCTATCTCAAGCGGCCCAACAATCTGTAAAGCATTTTCGGCGGCCAGTTCCTGGTCGAAAGGGGAGGAGGAGGTGGTTTCATTCCTAAGTCTAGATTCACTCCTAGGGCTAGTCGACGACATGGTTACTAAAAAGGAAATGTATAAGATGAGGAAAGGAGAAAAGACGTACCTAGTTCGGTGACTGAGATTGGGAGTTTGGATAGAGGTGAAAAGGAAGTTCCGATAACTGCAAGCAAAGATATGAAGAGCAGAGAGAGCAGAAGTTGGAGAATCAAATACACAGAAATGGTAATGAAGGAAATCTGTCGATTCCAAGTAGTTATCACAAAAATCAACTGAACGACCGAACCAATCGAAGTTGGACACGTGGCAAAACCCGAGCAGTGCGAATTAGGGTTGTCAGATACCCGGAGCGGCGCATCAGTTGAAACGATACGCATGATCATAAAAGCAACACGAAAGGATGCTCTCTTTCAGATTTTGAAAATCTGTCAGAGGATACGTGCTATAAGTAATGACAAAACCCAGCGCTCTGACTAGACGTCGATGTTCAATTGGTCGGGCCTATCACGAGCTGTTATGCAGACGAGCTGCATGAACCCTATGTACTCCATCGATCCTTCTCCCTGATCGGACTCGAGGAGTAGGGGGCTTATGGTTAGGTCAGTCGTGTTAGGCCCAAGTCCAACCCTAGGATATCGTGTGGGGCAACCGACCCATCCCCAAGATGTTGAGTTAAACACGACATGTATTTACTATATAAGATCATTATCTCCTCATGATGCAGGTACGA
>JANZLD010000236.1:59509940-59525322 GCA_026413575.1 Erythroxylum carthagenense
TGATAGGAATCTCAGTAGTATGATCACATCATAATTTCCTTCATGCTATGTCATATATCATGGACTTCATTAATCTGATTACAGATCAATATCAGTTCATAAATAATGAACCTCAAACTAATGAAATATGCCTTTCTTTATTTATTTATAAAGAATGTACAAAATTTTGTACAAAACGCGCTAAAGGCGATTGCCTTTAGGGCACTACTCTAACAGGTGCTTCACTTGGTTGATAGTGAAGAAAAGCCAACAATGAGTTATATTTTTTACCCCATGAAGAGAGCGATGGAAGCAATCAAGGCCAATCTAAAAAATAAGCCTTCTTTATACATACCATATCTCTCAATCATTAATGAGAGAAGGAAAATATAACTTTATTTTCTATTGTTTGCAGCTAGAACATTTTTGAATCCTAGTGTGTATTTTAGAATGTATCTTACAAAGCGAGCTAAAGTTAATTGATGAATGTTTTTAATAATTACAACAATTGTTAGACTTGACGCGATGCAAGATCTTTTAAACTCACAAATTGAGCTTTACAAGTTATCTTATAGGGATTTTGAAATACCGATTGTTATTTGACAAAGAGGAAAACTTTCTCCAAGTATTAGTTATTTCCTATTTCTTATTTGTTGAAAATTAATTATCACTTTATTTTGTTTATAACATTACTTTTGTTATCTTATAACTTGTAGTTTTTTGGTGAGATCAATTAGGAAATGGTGTTCCAGAATTGAAAAGGTTTGTGATTAAGATTTTAAGTCAATGTGTGAGTGCAACAGGCTGTGAATGAAACTGGAGTATATTTGAATTTATCCACTCAAAGGAAAGGAATAGATTGGAGTATAAGAGGTTGAATGACTTGATTTTTGTTCGTTATAATTTAAAGCTTCGGGAAAGACATGATTTTTTCATTATTATCATTATTAATTTTGATATAATTTCTTATAATTTTTTAATAATTAAATTTAATTGTTTACTAGGAGTCTTAATATCACAAGTAGTTTAACTGATCTAATTGTCATTGATAATATTGATCTTTTGACGGATTGGGTTTCTGAAAAACCCAGTTTGATTGATGTAAATGATTTGGATTTGGAAGATAATCTTGGATGAAAAAGCATTGACATGTCATTTGGTGCATTAAATTTGAATGATAATGATGATGAAGCTCTTCTCAATGATGAAGATTTTGTACCAAATGATCAATTGGGTCAGATTGTCTCATTCACGATTGAATTCTAGGTTTTTATTTTTCCTCTTCTTTTAATTTTACTTGTATTTGATGTTATATTAAATTCTATATATGTAATGTAACTGTAATGTTTTTATTTCAGGTTTAACTTCTACTTGATTGTTCTTTGTCATCAACTCTTTTTATAAATTGTTTAAAGATATTTATTGTTCTTTTTATTGGATGTTTTGAATCTTTTAATATAATATTATTTATTAAAATGATAAAATTATATTATTGTAATATTTTAAATACTTCGTATTATTCTTAATTTTATATTTGTATAATGATGATTGTCTTTGTTTATATTAATTGTGGTTATTATTTATATGTGAAATCTTTAAAATTATTGTTATTTTATATTAATTTTCATTATTATTTATTATTATGATTTTTGAAAACATGATTAAAGTAAACAGTAGACTAGTAAAGTATATAGTATAACTGTACAATATACTAATGGACTATTTTGCACATTTTAAAATTTTTAGGGACCATTTTATAAATTTAAAAAACTATCCGAAACGGTATCCGATACTGACTAATATCGGTACAATATCATACTAGAATTCAATCCAATACCAAATTCGGTATGATATAGATAACTTTGAGCCAAAGCACCAGCTCAACAAACGGTTCCTCTCCTGTGCAACTACCCTCTCCTGTGCAACTACCAAACGCAAAGACATCGTTTGGCATTTGATGTTGTTGGAGAATGGCTATGTGCCCGTTGAATTGTCAAGGTATAAAAACGGCAAAGGGACAAGACGAAGAGACTAGTTAGGATTCAAAAGAAGGAGAAAGTGGTCTTTTAGCGGCATATTGGAGTTCTTCGCTGTATTTTAACGTTTGGACTCTTTGGTACGATTAGTACAGTTGTTAGGCATTGGATCCTCAGCAGCTGTCATTTCTTGCTTAATTTATTTCGGAAAAATTGGCACTGGGAGCTCTGAAGAAAGTTAGGTCCTAAGCATCATCCAGGTGCCAAGTGCCTGAAATAGGCAGGTAGTGGGACAGGTTGAGGTTGGTCGCTCGTTTTTGGATCTAATGTTTCTTTACGCGTTAGAATCCATGCAATCCTTTTCATTTCTCTTCATGGGCCATAGGAAATTGTAATTGTAATTGTACTTCTACCGCTATAATTTACTAAGGATTCCTACAGAGCAGCTCCAGCCAACGCTCGCCTGTCCCAACCAAGCTCTGAACTTCTGCTTTTGTATTAAGACATTCTTTTGTCCTTGTTTGTCTCTTCTACAGTGTGGTAATCATCGCAAGGATGAACAGACTTTTGTTCAGATTATTTAAGATAATCCATTTTTAAGCTTGATTTTAAATTGAACGTGCGAGATGCCTAATGCTTCTGTTTCAGCCGTATTAAATTTGACTATTTCATTAAAAAGAAATCATTGAGTTCCCCCGGTTATCAAATTCATAGCAGCAAATATATAGAGATTATTGCGTAAAAGCAACCCTCTTTCTCTTTTGTTATGTGCTACTTCCCTTCAATTCCACTTCTTTCTGATTCTTCCACAATAAAACTCTCCTCAATCCCCAAGAAGATCGTTTAAAGTTCGAATCTTTCCAATACGCAGATTCCAAAATGGCAAGTGGGGATCTAGAAAGGGGCTCCAAGAACCGGGGAGCCAACAACAATGCCAACTTCGCTGCCTACTATGTTGAGACCTCCGACAAGGCTTGGACCTCATGGCTCATTCCTATGGTTGTGGTTGCTAATGTCGCCGTGTTCGTTGCTGTCATGTATGTCAACAACTGTCCCAGAAACAATCTGGGTTTTGATGGTGGTTGTGTGGCCAGGTTCCTTGGCCGCATCTCTTTCCAGCCTTTGAGAGAGAACCCTCTCTTTGGTCCATCTTCTACTACGTATGTTATTTTTCTTCCTTGCCTTCTCATGGTCTTATTGAATATATCGTTAGATTCTGTGAAATCTTTATTTTTTTTAATAATTGGTTTTGATGTTTGACAGTTTGAGTTCTGTTGTCTCGGTCTGGGCTAGTAAATTTTGGACCTTCATAGATTTAGGTCGTTTCTTAAGTTGATCATGATGTTGGTACTCATCTTTTGTTTCGTGGAATTACTGATTTCTTGTTGCTAGGTTTTTGCTTTGCTATTTTGTTTTGCAATTGATTTGACTTTCACTTCGGTGGACTTGGGATCGCTAGAGTATTAGTAGAAACTTGTCTTCAAAGCTTGTGATCTTGATTTCGCTTTTTTCCATCATTCATTAGAATTTGTGGTTGTCTTGAGCTCGTTTCCTGAGTGCCCAAGCTGAGAGTTAGAGTTCAAACCATCACAATTTTGCAGCTACTACGCATTACAATACTAATTCTATGGCTTTTGATAAAGGAAAAGAAAGGGAAGGGAAGATAAAGATGGAGTTTTATTGTGAAGCATTCCTTCATGCTTCAACTTCAATATTAAACTATCTATTGACGCTACTTTATGTTGTCAGACATCTAGTTGCCCTTAGGAAATTTATTTAATTTATGAGATCTAGAATGTTCCCTAGCTTCTTCTGGAGACTGCAAGTGTATACGCATGAATTTCAATGCCAATTGTATTGTCATTTTCCTGCTGCAGATTGGAAAAGATGGGAGCCCTTGAGTGGGACAAGGTAGTGCACGGGCATCAAGGTTGGAGGCTCGTAACTTGTATGTGGTTACATGCAGGTGTCATACATTTGCTTGCAAATATGTTGAGCTTGGTCTTCATCGGGATTCGCCTTGAACAGCAGTTTGGATTTGGTATGTTGTATTATATTTTCATTTCTTATTACATAATAATTCTAATAAACTGATGAAGGATTTTGCTATATGACTACTTGACACATTAGGATAAATGGGTGCTTTCTTCCTTTTTCATTTTTCCTATTTTACTATAATAGAAAATGGTTCAAGTTTGAACTTATTTGATCTGAATGAATCATTTTCATGGGTAATTTTATGGATTTTGCTTGCTAGTGGGCCTTAGCACATGGTATGAAAGAGCATTAATTGAATTGTTGTATGCAGAATAGGATATTAGACTTCTTTCTTGAATTTTTCCATGGTTTAAAGTTAACAGATGTATGTTCCTATTAGTTCTTAATCGTCCTAAAACTAATTCCCAATCCTGTGAGGCTGAGGTGTTTTTGGGCTGAAATTTTATAGATTATAGATTGGAATTATCTCATTCCTGTGAATGATTAATTGTCAACACCTCCACGAGAACATCAAGTTAATATTCATTTGTTTCCTCTTTATAATTGCTACTATTAAACACATATTTTCTAATAACTTTTTTGTGTCTGTACTGTGACAGCACGAGTTGGGATTATCTATCTGCTGTCAGGATTTGGTGGCAGCATATTGTCCTCACTTTTTATTCAGCGGAACATTTCTGTTGGTGCCTCTGGTGCTTTGTTTGGACTTCTTGGCGCTATGCTATCCGAGCTTCTTATCAACTGGACAATATATTCTAATAAGGTATGTTTCAAATCACATCCTAGGATAACATCTGCAGATGCAAATTTGTTAACAATTCAAGTGTCCCGGTCCTGAATGATTAGGTAGTAGTTATATGAACAATGGTCAGAGCAGGTGTGATATATTAAAATATTTACAAATTGACATGTAGTTGAGCTCTTTTGCAGTGATTGTATCATACATCATCATAAGATAGTATTTAAGGGATGCAAGCGGTGATGTTTTGTAATGTTTAGAACTCAGCGAATTCCAGAGTGTATTTGAGATAGGTGTTCAAAGCTCAAAATAATTGATTTGATTGTCAAAACTCTGTTGTGTTAATTGCCATGGTACTTAAAGGATTATGTGCAGGTGCGGACTTCTGAATGATGAATGAATCGTGGTTTTTAACTGTTTCTGGACATTCCTTCTTTCTGTAGGTTGCTGCTCTAATTACACTCCTTGTCATCATTGCTGTCAATTTGGCCGTAGGAATTCTTCCACATGTTGACAACTTTGCACACATAGGAGGTTTTCTGACTGGTTTTCTCCTGGGCTTTGTATTGTTACTTCGTCCTCAATTCGGGTGGGTGGAAAGGCGGCATCTTCCTGCTGGCGCTCGTGTAAAATCCAAACACAAGGTGTACCAATATGTATTGTGGTTGGTTGCCATGATTCTTCTCATAGTTGGGTAAGTCCAGATGTCAACTTTCATTTTTTAAGGTCTGTTTTTATATCTTCTTTTGAAGTAGTTAAAACTCTTGCTAGCTATACCAATGGTTGTTAAAAGAAACTCTCATTTGTTAATGCATGCCGCAGTTTTATTCTGGGATTGGTGATGCTGTTCAAAGGAGAGAATGCAAACAAGCACTGCAGCTGGTGCCATTACCTTAGCTGTGTGCCAACTTCAAGATGGAAATGTGACAACTGATTCCTTTTTTCGGTTCATTTTTAGGATTCTTGGATTTTTCGTACATGTATTTTGTGACAACTGATTCCTTTTTCTTTACTCATAGTCTGTCAGTGATGTACATGCATAGTTCATGGACAGCCTTGGATTCGCGTTGTTCAGATAGTTATTTGTACAGAACTATTCATCCATTATATTGATGCTTCTTTCTAGTCTTCTGGCTCTCATATCTGGTTTTGGACAATTCCATTCACATTTAATTTTTTTTTTCCTAAGATCTACGCCCAGATCCAACTCGACTAATGAATAAAATTTCTGACAGTTTCCCACTCTCATCACATCTACTGTTACGCCTTCCTCTGACCCCTCAGATATCTCAATTTCTAAAGCCTCTATTCCCCATTCCAATACCACTCCGACTCCCAGAAAGACCTGGCCCTAGGCTTTAGGAGATGAGGCTCCTTAGCAGATGTCTGGAAAATGGTTCTTTCATGTCCACCCTCTAGTGGACACCTTGAAGGAGGGAGCTACCAAATAGCACTCGATTAGTTTCTTTTTGCACAGGAGACTACTTTTTCCAGTTCTTAGCACTTGGACTCACTACCATTAGGAGAAGCTTTGCCTTCTTAAAGTTAAGTCGATAGAGATAATATCTTCTTATTTAAGCTTACCTCGGTTGAACAAACTCTTATAGTGACTGAAACATGTCTTGGGAATTTTAATAATCAACCTATCTTCCTCTATAAGTGGAAGCCAAGCCTTCAACTCTAAAAATTCAAGATGCCGCAAGTTCTGTTGTGGATAAACGTACGCTATTTTTCTTTTGAATATCAAACCACTAAAGAACACTATCCTTCAACAAGGATGACAACATTCAGCCAAAATTAAAGAGCATATGAAACAATTGCTAGCTTTTTAAGAGTTTATATCCTTATGGATATTCAAAAGCCATCACCTAACTATATATTCCTCATGTGTCTAGATGGAAATGGAGCTCTCTTTGCAGTTGTATATTTGTTTAGTACCCTAGGGGACCTAACCATCCTAAACTAGACATGCTTTGGAGGCCCACGAGGAGTACCACTAGAGAATATCAAGAACTTGTGAATCTACTATCTGAATAACTTTCAGATCAAGTGGATGTGAATCAAATTAGTCCTGTGGTAGTTACCCCTAGTCAGGCACCTTTAAGAAAGAGTTTATTTGTGAATGACGAGAAGGTGTGGCTCTACTTGCTATTAATTTGGAACCTGTGGCAGGTACTTCTCTTCGATTTGTCTCAACATTAGATATTGAAAGTAGAGAAGAGATAAAACCGTAGAGGCAAATCCATCCTCTAGCAATGCTACTCTAGTTGATCTAAAGATTAAAGAAATCACACAACTTGAGTAGGAGGCAGGTAATAGATTCAAGCTTTTGAGTAATAGAAGATCCCCAAAAAAGAAGAAATCTTCCGATATTAGATGACTCAGTTGCCCTAACCAATAAATAGCTTTACAAGATTTATTAGGAGTTGTTATTGTTGGGATTTCGAAGAGAAGAAGATGAATAAGATGGGATAAGATGAAGATTAAAAAATACATAACACTCCCATATTTTTATTATTAAACTTGGTTGCTTTATATAGACAAAATAGAAAAAACTAAAATAGATGTTTCAGCCAACAAATCTAGCTTATAAGATAAGATTAAAGATAAACTAAGACTCATTCTAAAGGAATTTAAACAACTCTAAAATTTTGAATTAATTTTCAACATTCCCTCTTAATTCAAAATTTCAAGGATGGAACACTTCTCTCCTAATGTAATGCACTTCTCATCACAGTCTTCAAATTTGTTAATACACATTATAATCAACTTATAGATATTAGAGCACATCTCTCCATGGTGCACTTCTCTCCAACAAATCTAAAAAAGAGTTTCTTCTTTAACCACTTCAACCAAATTTACATGTTCTTTTTTAAATCTGCAATTGTTTTGTAGATGACCAAATCTTTTGCAATTGCATTGAGACTTTCCTTTGCTTCTTGCTTCTTCTTCTTCATGAGCCCTTATCTGATTAAGTGTTGGATTATTTCCCAAAGATGATAATTCCCTTTCATTTTCTACCCACTGCTACAAGCTAAAACCTTTTAAATGAGCTTTCGTCTTAACAGCTCATACTAGATAATTTTCACTATTGAAACTTAGGGGTGAGATAATTGTTAAATTGCTGGTAGTCACAGGAACTTTATTTTTATATTTTTTTTTCACTCAATCTCACAATCCCTCAAAGATCTAAAGCTCTAATACCACTTTGGATTTTAGAACTAGAATTTAACCAAAAAAATGGAATAGAAAAGAGAAAATACAAGAGACAATTTAATGATGAGTTACACTTTACATTGATGTTGAAGGTCTAAATATATAAGCAATAAAATAACAAACTTAGCTAATATCTAGATAAAGATTAAGCAAATAAATCAAACTTTTAAAAGTTTAAATCCAAAGAGATAATAACTTTATCTTAATAGATAAAATTTTATCTTTTAACAAATAACATATCTTATCTTTACTACTTTCCAAATTTTATCTTTAAACAAAGACTTCATTTTTAACAGCTTTGAATTATTCTCTAACATTCCCTCTTGATTCAAAGTTGTAAGACTTTTTTGAATTTGATGATATAGTTCCCATCACCCTTCAATAGTTGGAGCACATCTCTCCACAATTATTTTCTTTGGAGCTCTTCTCTCTATTCTTCAACACAAGCACTTCTCTCATCACTTATCTCCATAGAGCACTTCTCTCTATGATACATCTTGGTGCACTTCTCGCCAACTAGAAAATGTTGTCTTCTTCAATTACTTACACTATATTTGTTTATTCTTCATAGTTGAACCTGCAATTCTTTATCACAAAGCATCGAGACTTCCCTTTATGCCAATATTCTTTCTCTTTATGACCAAACTTCTCACAATGGCCACATTGAGGAATGTTTCCTTTCTTTTTTGATAATGGAATCTTTGCTTGATAGGCTCCCTCTACCATCTTTTCACTCTCTTGGGCTCTCATTGCCCTTCTTTGTTTTTGAGCTTGTAAAACATTAATCACTCACAGGTCTCTTAAGATCTTTGAGAGCTCTGATACTATGTTGGATTTTAAAGAGAAGAAGATGAATAAGATGGGACAAGATAAAGATTAAAGAACACATAACACTCCTGTACTTTTATTATTAAATTTAGTTGCCTTATATAGACAAAATACAAAAAATTAAAATAGATATTTCAGCCAACAAATCTGGCTTGTAAGATAAGATTAAAGATAAACTAAGACCTATTATAAAGGAATTTAAACAACTCTAAAATTTTAAATTAATTCTCAACAGCTATAACGTTCATAGTTAGTCTTTGGGAGACAAAACTTAAAGAGGACAGATGCAAGAATGTGTCTTGTTCAAGCATCAATAGTAGCTGATCACTAATCATCAAAGACATCACTATATAAGAATATGACTGCATACAGGCTGTATAGGTTAGAAGTCACTCAATCGATCATAGAGAATTACCTTATTCAACTTACAGCCTCTTTAATCTAAGAGAGAATCCCCCTTCACCTTTATATATGCAATCAATCATGCTTTTCAAAAAGTTCACCTATGGAACAAACTCAAGGAAATTGATCCCTCAATAAACTTACCTTTTATATTGCTTGGTGACTTTAGAAATATGCTTCATCCTATTAGGCCGAGGGTAATTTCTCTACTCAAAACCACTTTAATGATTTTATAGATTGCACAAATTTCATGCAGCTCTCAAACCTTAAGTTAATAAGAAATTTTTATACCTGGTCTAATAGTAATAAGGAAGGTGGCTTTTGATAAAAAGATTGATAGAGCCTTGAGAAATGAATTATGGTTGTTTAAGTTCCCCAATAGCATAACATTGTAATCCCTTATTCTCATATCATACTCCAATTTTGGTGTAAAACATGCTAACATCCTCAAACTTCAGGCACCTTTTAGTTTCAACAACCATTTTACAGAATTTGATGGTTTTGAAGAAGCAATCCTAAGAGGCTTGAACATAGAAATTCAAGGGAACAAATAATTCACATGTATGAGAAAGATTTAGAGTATCAAGGAGAAATCATAAATATTGAATAAGAGGAAATTGGAGACACTCAATGTGCTGTGAATGAAACTAGAAACGATTTAATAAGAGCTCATCTTAACTTGTATAGCTCTCCATAGATGTAACTCTTATTATTGAGGAGAAGGAGGCTTTTTCAAACTAATGCTCAAAAGTTACTCTTTAACCATTCTCTACGGAAGCAATGAGTCATACTGACTTGGTCGAAGGATGGAGATAGGAAAACCTCTTTCTTCCATAAGTTCATGACCTCAAAAAAGGAATATTAACATAATTGTTTCCCTCATAGATGAAATGGGAATATTAATTAATACTCAATAAGGACTGCTAAATGAAACTTAAAAATTTTTTTCTCAAACCTGAGGAGCTCCTTCTAATGTGACTTCTTTTGTCCCTCTCATTAGATCCATCATTGGTGGTCAAATTCTTGCCTCAGATGTGGACTTATTAGTTAGACCTATCACATTTAGGGAGGTTGAGGAAGTTATTTTTTCTCTGGATCCTAATAAAGTCCTAAGACCTAAGGGCATGAATGGATTCTTGTATCAAGGATCCTAGTCGCTAGTAAGGCACATAGTGTTTTATGTAGTAACAGATAAAAAGGAAAACATTGAAAAAGGTAAATAAAACTTTCTTATACCTCATCTATAAAACTCATTCCTCCAGCTTATTTAATCCTGATGATTTCATTGGTTGGGTGGAACAATGCATAAAATCAATATCCTTTAGTGTCTTGATCAATGGTGAACCTACAAAAGTCTTTAAGGTAGTAAGAGACTTAAGACAAGGAGATCCCATGTCTCCTTACCTCTTTATCTTAGGAATGAAAGTTATTATGAGGCTTACAAAGCTAAACATCAATAAAGACCCCACCTTGAAACTCTGTTCTGAAAAAAGAAGGAAAAAGTGAAAAGTTAGAAAAGACTAAGGTGGTCATCATGTTAATTAAGTGTTTTTAAATTCTTCACTGAATCAACATTGCTCACGAAGTGTTTGTAGATTCTTGAATGAACTAACATGTTTATTAAATGTTGCAAATTCTTAAATTTTTAGGAATGTGTAGTACTACATAGCTATTTGTTTGGTTACAGGAAATGTAAAGGAACCTCAAAAATGAAAGCTTACTAGTAGATGCATTATGGTAGAAAAGATTGACAAAATTAGTTTCTAATAATATTTTGATCGATTAGTTTGGTTTATTGAATTGGATCAGTCAACCAAATAGTAAAGGATTTCTTGTCTATAAGAAGAACATTTTGATCGATTAGTTTGGTTGATTGAATTGGATCGGACAACCAAATAGTGAAGGATTTCTCGTCTATAAATAGTAGTTCAATTGTCAGGTTAGTTAGGTTGACCGAATTTGGTTGCAAGTTTTGATATATAACTTATCATATTTTGCGTAATATAGACAAAATAACCCCAACAACAAATAGAAGATCGAATACAGATATGAAAGCCTTTTTAATAAAAAATATAATAGAAATATGAGTAAACAAAGATTACACGTATCACGAGAAAATTCAAGCTATGTAAACATTAAGTTACTTATATTTTTACAGTGAGAAACATTATTACAATGTACTTCGTGTTTTATTGAGATAACTTATAAAGTGTGCATTTAAGTGCTTTAAATACTCAAAATATTGTAACGTTTGTGTTGAACATTGGAAAAGATAAGTTTAATTTTCACTTATTGAAAAAGAGCAATAGTAAATTTGAGATTTCCAAGTGAACTTTAGAAGTAAACTTATATATATATATAAATTGAACTATTATACATCATAAATGTTTCTCTCCCTTTATCTCTTCAATTATTTATGTTTCTCTTGAATAATTATTTCACATTTACTTCAACGTTGGCAAACATTGTGTTTTGTAAATTTATCGTACCAAATTTTAAACTAATGTTGTGAATATATTTTACCAAGTTTTGAACTAATTTCTTGAATCTAGTGTGTTTGTTTTGAAATTATTTTCGATAATATTTAAGTGTTGTATTTATTTGCAGAGCTTGATAGAATCAACAGGTGCAAACTTGTTTGTACAGGTACTAGATAGCTGTATAGACTCTGTGCAGCACCCCACTACCGCAAAACACGTGCCCAACATCTTGGGTGATATCTAAGTCTGTGCCCCGTGAAGGTGACATGCTAGAGCACTCAATCATTTAAAAATCGGTATAAATTTAACATAATATGCAGAAATAATAACCAATTCGGGCTCACTTTAATTCATAAACATTTTCAATCAACATAATACAATCAATAGAATTTCAATAGCCAATTGGAGCCCATTACAATTACAAAACATTTTAGTCATATGTCTTTACATTCCACCATAAAAACCTTTGTATACACATTATACAAAAATTTTAGAATACATTATTTTATAGAAATCATGGAATACAAATTTATACAAAAATAGGAAAAAACTAATGAAGACGCGAACCTCTATCTTTTCCTTGCATTCAGTAAGTATACTCCTGTTTGCCTATCGGGGTATTCTTCTAAGTCCTGAAAAATATTTGCAAAGTTTGGGTGAGTTTTGCGAACTCAATGAGTAACCATCATCGATGGCTTACCCAATCACGTAACACATAATTCACATCATTACATATTTCACACTTCACATTCAATATAATTTAATCACTCATATTATGCATATGCAGTGCACATGAGACCCATTTTCTATTTGTTACTTTGTTATGACCGAGTGCCTAAACTGTCCCGTATCTATTGGATACCAGGCTCATTACTAACTATCCCTTATCCGCTTAGGGGATATAGGGTTCATTTTACATAGTGAGCCTTAGGCTCTTAATCACTGTCTAAGATCGAGGCTCTTTTCGCACTTTGAGCTCTAAGCTCTGATCGGTGGTTACTCAGGTCACAACTGTCATTATCTTTCATGCATTCATGAAATGAAATGCATCAATCACATTTACGTGATCCCATTCAATCACATTCCCATATCATCGGACCTTAATCTGGCATTCAACATTAAGTTGAGAGTCACATTTTCACTTACATGCAAATGCTCATTCAAAGAATATTTATCATCAAATTATGTACACTTAGTTCCTCTCATTCACATACAAGTAACACTTCAATATCCCAATCAATTCATCACATCATCGAACCTTCTGTCTGAAAACCAACACAATCAATCACATTCATATAATCATTCAGTAGTCAATCAATACAGAAATTCAAACAAAACAAACAATGAAATGAGATCATCTAGGTCTACTCATTATATGCTCCAAATTAGCATTTGCTTCCAAATTCTAGAAATGCCTGAATGCAGACATTTAACCTGCACAATTCATTTATGCAAAACACACATTACATTCACATTAATAATGGCACACTTATAAGCATTTATTTATTCACAATTGTATAAATAGACTATGTACAATGCATGCTCAATGACAATCCCGGGTACTTTACCAATTTCATATCTTAAGCTCATTTTCATTTCATAACTTAATCGCATCAATTCTTTGAATCACAACCTCAATCCTTTCATACTTTGATATCCATAACTCATCCCTAAATCTTTCCAATATAAACCCGTATGTGACTAGTGAGGAAGAAAAACAGAGTATTTATATAATCATTTCTCCAAATTTTTTTTTCTGTTCTCATCACGTACACATTTTAGTTGATCTTTCAACTTCAAAAATTATTTCTACAACCTCTTATAACATTTTGATCATCAAATCAGAAAAATCAACATATACGGCACACTCAAAATTTCCATAGTCAGTTCCCAGCAAATACGAATATCACTATTTCTTAACTATTTTACAGTGAACTCATGATGCATGCTTTAGTTCATACCAAAAATACATAATCATAACATGCTTACTTGTTTAAAGCTCCAACATCTGCAACAATGACGTAACCCTAATCCCTCATGCACCCACATACATCAACATGAAAATTGACAGGGAGGTTTGGTTTTTCTTGGGATAGAATAAAGAAATATCAAAGAGAAAGTGATGACAAACCGAGAAAAGTAAGATTTAACTTTGGTGAAAATTTGATGAAAAAATCTGTGTTGGAGGAACTCTAGAGAAAGAGGTTTTGAGAAAGATAAAGACAGGTACAGTAGCTTGTCTTTCAAAGGTAATAAAAATTTTAACTTTATAGCTTAGACACCTGTCCATTTCTTAACCACTTATCCACTTCCCTTTATTAAAACTCACTTAAGTATGATTTATACTTAAGTTTATGACTTAATAAAATCACTGTAATCACAAGTCATAACCCCTTACTCACTTTCAGATTTTCCCATAAAAATATCATTTCGAGTCAACTTTACATGATCTTTTTGACCCCAATATTGAAGTCATTTTATAACACTTTCTTCTAGAAACATGTTCCCCTATGTCTTAAGTTTCCACTGATACCAAAATCATCCAATTTGGTTTAGTGATTTGAAAGATATACCTTAAACATTTTTGTACTTCTCTTGTCCAAAACAGTCCACTATGCACAACTTCCATCCAGAATTTAAAATCTTTAAGGTTGAATCAGTGTTTAACTTCTTCATATAGTTTGTAAGTCTATGTCACTAGTTTACTCCACATTAAAAATCATCTCAATTCGAACCCTACAGATCCAAATGCCATCAAAATATCGAGATATGTTTTATAAAAATATCCAATTAATACTCTTCCATCCAATACCTTTATTTTGATTCAATCAATCTTTTTCAATCTAAGGCTATAAACTTTTATGATGAGGCAAAAAATGTGCTAGGAATATAATGGTCTAAGAATCACTCTAATTGGAAGTCGGATGACAAGGTTATGGCTGAAAGAATCAAACAAGGTTCTGTCCTCAATCATATTGAACCTATTTCGAACAAAAGGTATAACTTGCTCTAGGGATATCAGATCAAAGTCATTCTTGAAGGTTTCGAAAGAGGACTTCAATATCTACATCTTTCATGAAGACTTTGAAGTAAGATTTTGTCATCTAAAGAATTGAACCAGACGATACAAGATGAATAGTGATTCACTAGTACACGGAAGATATCTTGCAATTGACATAACATTCTCTAGAGATATCGGATTAAGTAGTTCTTTAGACGGATTGAGAGAGAACTTCAAGATCTACAACTTTCATGAATACCTCGAAGACAAATTTGATAGTCTATAAGGTCAAAAATGTGACCAGACGATAGGATCAGATGAACAGTGCACTAGACGATATGATGTCATTACCAGACGATATGACGTCACCAGACGATACATCATCACTAGACTAAGCGTCCTTACCAAACGAAGCATCCTCATTAGATGATACGTCCTCACCAAACGAAGTGTCCTCACCAGATGAAATGTCCTCACCAGACGAAGCATCCTCACCAGACAAAATGTACTCATCAGATGAAACGTCCTCACCAGATGATAGTTTCTCACCAAACAAAGCGTCATCACCAAGCGATACGTCTTCACCAAAACTTAACTTCTAAACTCCATAACTTTTGATCCCGAACTCTAAAAATTGCAAACTATATATCTGTAGGAAAATCCCGAGGTCTCCATCATATGAACACAGTGCGGAAAACAAAACTTTTTTGTTCCGGGAAGTTCCCGAAAGTCAGGATCCATGTGTAAGTATAACCAGTCAAAC
>JANZLD010000236.1:59597965-59615905 GCA_026413575.1 Erythroxylum carthagenense
CGATCTTGCTACTGGCCCTTCCTCTCCTCCAGAAGGATCAAAGTGATTATTTTCACCTTGTAAGACTCATCTGGCCGGGCTTATGACCAAAGCTTTAATTCAAAGAAATAGAAGCTTGTTTTTCATTACCATTTTAGGTGTTAGAGATTAGACGATCCTTTGGAATAGTAGGTCGCGAATGTACGTCAATCGGGTGAATTAGGCCGAGTGATAATGAGGTCGAACGATTCAAGATTTTGTCTTAAGATCCTGGCCTAGTGTAGTCGATCGATGTCGATGTCGATGTCGTATGACGGTTCCAAGGATCTTGTCTTGGCAACCTAGTCCAGCTATGTCGACGCCGAGCTATGGTTCCAAGGATCTCGTCTTGGAAGCCAAGCCGGGCTATGTCGATCGATGTCGAGAACGGACAACGGTTCCAAGGATCTTGTCTTGGCAACCTGGTCCAGCTATGTCGAGGCCGAGCTATGGTTCCAAAGATCTCGTCTTGGAAGCGTAGCCGGGCTATGTCGATCGATGTCAAGGCTGGACGACGGTTCCAAAAATCTTGTCTTGGCAACCTGGTCGAGCTATATCGAGGCTGAGCTATGGTTCTAAGGATCTTGTCTTGGCAACCTAGCCGATCGATGGTCGATCGATGTCGAGGCCGAACGGTGGTTCCAAGGATCTTGTCTTGGCAACCTGGCCGAGCTATGTCGATCGATGTCGACGTCGTTCGACGGTTCCAAGGATCTTATCTTGGAAACCTGGGAAGCCTACCCGGGCTATGTCGATCGATGTCTAGGCCGGACGACGGTTACAAGGATCTTGTCTTCGCAACCTGGTCGAGCTATGTCGAGGCTGAGCTATGGTTCCAAGGATCTCATCTTGGAAGCCTAACCGGGCTATGTCGATCGATGTCGAGGCCGAGCTATGGTTCCAACGATCTCGTCTTGGCAACCTAACCGAGCTATGTCGAGGCGGAGCCATGGTTCCAAGGATGTTGTCTTGGCAACCTGGCCGATCGATGATCGATGGTTGTCGAAGCATCGACGCCGTACGACGGTTCTAAGGATCTTGTCTTGGCAACCTTGTCGAGCTATGTTGAGGTCGAGCTATGGTTCCAAGGATCTCGTCTTAGAAGCCTAACCGGGCTATGTCGATCGATGTCGAGGCCGGACGACAGTTCCAAGGATCTTGTCTTGGCAACCTGGTTCAGCTATTTCGAGGTCGAGCTATGGTTCCAAGGATCTTGTCTTGGAAGCCTAGCCGGGCTATGTCGATCGATGTCGACGCCGGACGACGGTTCCAAGGATCTTGTCTTGGCATCCTGGTCGAGCTATATCGAGGCCGAGCTATGCTTCCAACGATCTCGTCTTGGAAACCTAGCCGGGCTATGTCGATCGATGTCGAGGTCCAGCTATCGTTCCAAGGATCTCATCTTGGCAACCTAGCCGACCTATGTCGACGCGGAGCCATGGTTCCAAGGATCTTGTCTTGACAACCTGGCAGATCGACGGTCGATCTATGTCGAGGCCAAACGGGGGTTCCAAGGATCTTGTCTTGGCAACCTGGCCGAGCTATGTCGATCGACGTCGAGGCCGTACGACGGTTCCAAGGATCTTGTCTTGACAACCTGGTCGAGCTATGTCGAGGCCGAGCTATGGTTCCAAGGATCTCGTCTTGGAAGCCTAGCCGGGCCATGTCGATCAATGTCGAGGCCGGACGACGGTTCCAAGGATCTTGTCTTGGCAACCTCGTCGAGCTATGTCGAGGCCGAGCTATGGTTCCAAGGATCTCGTCTTGGAAGCCTAGCCGGGCTATGTCGACCGATGTCGACGCCGGACGACGGTTCCAAGGATCTTATCTTGGCAACCTGGTCGAGCTATGTCGAGGCTGAGCTATGGTTCCAAGGATCTCGTCTTGGAAACCTAGCCGGGCTATGTCGATTAAACTTCACCGCTGTTGAGACTATGAAATATTACAATAAGGTTATCTTTTCCTTCCTTCTTTCATCTACATTTCCAATTTAATGAGCACTTTAGTGGGCACTTTCACTGCGCATTTGCACAGAGTTTTCCTGCTAGTTGTTATATATCACCGCACAAAAAACGAACAGAACATGTCTCAGTGTATTTTTTGGTTAACTCTCTTATCCTTATTCATGGACAGTGTCTCTTTTTAACCAAAAGACCAACACATTACGCACAAACCTTTTACACTTACAACGTTTCTTTTTGTTTTGGTTTTAACTGTTAAAACCAAAAACAAAACCACCAAGTCCAAAACGCCAACTCCTTTTTTTCTTTTTTTTAAATAATAATTATTATTTATAAAATGATTATTTTTATTCATTTATTTTTGTGCAAGAGAATTTTCAATATTAATTATATTTTATGTGCTAGCAAAAAAATATATAATAATATGCCATATAGATTATTTATTAAATTATCTCATAATAAATTAAATAATCATAAACGGGAAATATTACACTCGTAAGTGTGTGACCACATAAGTTCATCACTAAGCTGGTAGTAATTAATCTAATTAATTACTAATCAAGGTTGACGTCTAGCAACACTCCTTAACGACCGGATAGTGTGAAATAACAACTTTACTAAGATAAAACCTGGTTAAGGATAATGTATAATTACCTTCCATCATTACAACTCCGGATTATCCTAAAGTATGGTTTAACTGTCAAACCTTATTAGATAACCAACTATGTTACATGTCGATCATTAATGATTGGTGAATGACTTAGAAAACTCTTTTTCCTCACTCATTCAGTCGTCCTAGCCAAGGTCTTAAAACAATCATTAAGATCAATGACAACATAGAGTTCAAACTCATTACCTAGAGTCGATAGATCCCTTCTTCACTCAACACTAATCAGATAGGTACTTAATTATATCCAATGATCATTCAACTAGTATTTTTATACACTAGGTGTCCGACATCAAAACATAATAAGTAACCTATTGATTACTATGATGATCTCAAGTTAAAGGAAAAATATACATTTAAATCCTTATGAGATTATCCCACTTGACAGTTCATAGATAATATTAACCATTAGGTATTCTCAGTTTGGTCAATTCAATGATCATATCTCTATATGCATCTATATATGTAACTTAGTAAATGAAATCTACTAATATCTATCCAATAGATACTATTACATATATATTAATCTAACCAGATCATTAAAGTCCTTATTTGATGATCCTATAATCAAGAACATTTTTAGATTAAATTCTAAAGACTTGACTCTCATTATCATAATCTCCATTATGATGGCAAGTGTATAAATTTAATCAAGGACTTATCATATTAGAATAAAAACAATAAACATAATATGATAAAAATATTTGTCATGTTATTAAACAAAGTTAATAATCACAAAACTAAAGTGTTCAATCTATTACGTAATGACTGGGTCATGAGTATAATTCTAACAAGAACGTCATCCCAAAGTTTTTAACTCTCTTACTGATGATTAAATGTATCCAATGTTACAAATGAGCTATAAATGATGCTTTTAAATAGCCTTTAAGAACTTATAAACTAAGAAAGATAACCACTAACCTACAAACTAGTGGAGAATTACCATTTATTCCACTAATTCAATTTGCGGAGAGTTTTCCAATTAGGCCATTAATTAGTCTTTTTCATACTAGGAATGTGTTTGAAAGACTCCAATATGTTGCCACATCATCTTACTCACTTTCACACTACTTAAAAAAGTGCACTCATTTATACGGTAGTACTCTCACTTTCTTAGCCCACTAGTCTCATATTCTTACCATGTGTCGTTACATCTTTGCCTCTTAAAGATAATTGCCTTTATGAGCCTTTGGTTTAGCTATCCCGAGCTATTTTTGTGCATGGTTCATCCAAGCACGTCCATCATTCAATTACCTTACTTCATGACCTAAGTTACCAACAATCTGAACCAACGTGTAATAAATATTATAGATTTATGTACTTTTCATCATTCTCGTCTAAGTTAAGTGTGTCTTCACACCCTCAAACTTAGTATGATTTAGTTGGGTCTTTTATCTTTTGTCTCATATCTGAATTTTACCTCTTGTTGAAGATTTTTTTCAATTTGCACTGATACATGCCAACATTTACTTCCGTGCGAACTTTCATCAATATTATTTGTTTTGCCTCAACTAGTTGCAAGTCTTTACTCTGTTCCATTATAGACATGCCATCTTCATGTTAATTCGAGTGCCAAACATCGATCAATACTAATTAATACTTACACAATTCTGCATTTTAAATTTAAGGATCTAACAATAAATTTGCCTGTTTTCTAGATTGAAATTGGATAAAAATGAGTGACAAGGCCAAAACTATGTCATATTTCTTAATCTATCTATTCTATAGGAATAGATCCTCTGTTCCCGTAAACCAGTTCCTACTCTGTTCCACTAAACTTTATCCACATATATATTTATACCAAACCGCACACAAATATATAAATAAAATTAAATGACAAATGATTGGAACATCCTAAATAGCACAAAAGATTTCATGTGTTATTCTACATATCTGAAAATGATACGATAAAATGGTACAGGCCAGCGCATTTAGTTAATCTTGTTTGGTGAGTTTCTGGACTTCGAAATAACTGCAACCTTTCTCATTAAGCATTATTCATATTAAAGATTTCTCAGTGAGGCTGACCTCATGAATCATGAAAAGTCTGTAATTCAACTTTTCACAGAAGCTAATTATCCAAAAAAGCCACAAGTCTAAAATTCTACGCCCAGATAAAAGTGCAACCGCAGCCGCAGTTTGTAACTTATCTTACCCAGTTGTAGATCAACATAAAATGTTTTATGCGACCAATTATTGCATCTTATGTCCATTGAAAATGTTAGTTCGTATCCATTTCTCAGCGGAAATGAAGTCAGAACTTTCTGCTGCTATTTTTAACAGTGAAAGGAATGTAAACCTGGTTATGGTTAATCATTGCAAACAACCATAAGCAGCGATTCAACACAGAGCATGCAGATTCAAAAGGAGAGGATAACCTGTGGTCCCTATCGAAACTATCAATTTGGAACTTAATCGAGTATCATTACCCACTATCTACTACGGCAGCATCCAAGCGCAACATATATGCAGAGTGAATTTATTACCAATAGCATCAGGCATTAGATGAACCCACCTTTATTCTGAAATAGCATCAGGCATTAGATGAGCCCACCTTTATTCTGAATCTATTTGTAATAGCATCAGCCATTAGATGCACTCACCTTTATTCTCCCTGGAGTTGCAATGAACGTGTGACGAGAGAAATTAATTGGCATTTACAATTTAATCAAATTAATTCCATTCTAGTAGATATGATACGGCCAAATATCCAAAACTTATCAGGGGCACCAATAAAGTAATGGTGAGGAGTTGGTTCACAAATCTCCAACTCTGCATTCAGACTACATAAACGGGATTTCTAGGACATGTACGGTAACAGTTGTCTTGGTTGTTAAGAAAAGCATGATGGTTAGCTAAAGTTTCCATGACAGTCGTTGGATAATATGTCCAGAAGTGGAATATTAATTTAGCTAGCTACTTAAGTTAGACAGATCATCAGCTACTCGGATCACCGAATTACTGGAAAAATGAACTTTTAGTATCGCAGTCCTATCGGCATTCCAAGCCTGTCCAAGCGACCAGACCCTGGATAAGCTTTGCTGGTAAGGCTTGCATGTAAACTAGACGCTCTCTGTGCACTACTTGATCTTGGCTCACCGTAGCCAATCACCGAGTACCTCTTCGCTGATGCTGATCTCTCATACTGAGGCCTTTGCTTTGGAGCACTAACTGACCTAACTTTGGCTCGTGAAGATTCGGTATAGGACATGTAATTGGGGTAATCAGAATAACCACTAAGGAAGCTCCTGGAGCTATCACTCTTCGTGGGAGTGAAGGGGCTTCTACCAATTCCCCCAAACTGTGGGCTGTTTTCGGCTGTGCAAAATACCTCATCAACATCTTCGGAGAGTTTCAGAGGACTTGACGATTGGATTTCCCCACCAGAGGAAGGACTCGGAAATGTTTGATGGGTTGTTGAGTCTTTTGAAGTTGTGAAGCTATGGCTGTATTGATCAGAAGGAATGGTATTATGAGAAAAGTGGAGGGGATTTCTACGTCTAGGAGTGAAGTGGGGCTTTCCATTATCAATTTCAAGTATCTTGTCACTGATCTCAGTTTCTGTAGTTCCAGATCTCGGCAAAGACACCTGGTGCTCCAAGGATTGTTCGTCCATTCGACGTTCTGACCAATTAAAGGACACGTGTGGTTTCTCCAGATCACCGATGGCCCTACCATTAGTTTTTGATCCACTTCTCTGCAATGTTTGAAAACAGGAACATCAGTTAGCCACTATAGCAAGGTCTAATAATCCACTAACTTCCAGTTTTAAACTACATACGATAATACCTTCAACACAGATGGCAATGATTGGCTTCTTCCGGTCTTAGTTCTGATCTCATATTTCTCAGGGGTGGGTGGACCCTGTATAAGTAAAAAGATATGGAAGATAAATGTTCAAAAATGGAATTCGTAGCCACCGTACCAATGTGCAGATGGTAATTAACAACCACATTACTTGATGCAATGAATTGATTTGAACGTGATAGAACAGAAAATCCTTCTCATAAATGATAAAACCATAAACAGACGGCTTACAGGGTGAAGGAAGTGAGAGGACTTGCAGCTTGCATGTGAGGATTCAGAGATTGGTACACGTCCTGCACGTGCACGTGCTCGTGCTCGTGCTTGAGCTCGCAACAATGAATGCATTCGCTGAAGCCATTCTGCAGTTCGCTTCCTCTCAATGTGACCCCTTACCAATGCTTGAAGCCTTACCAATGCTTTTAGTGCCCGCAAAGCTCTTCTTGCCTTTCAGATAGACAGAAATACAGGTCAATTGCCAAAAATCCTACCATTTTCAATCCATCTTTGTCAATTACAGTCTTCATTTACAAAAGAAAATCAAATCACATTTAGTCCATTTTAGTGTTTGAAAAAAATTCCATGTAATTTGAAAATGGCGCCATTCATCTCCTAGCCAAAATCCATTTGACACAGACATCAAGAAGACAAAGACGTCTCACTAGCCGCCCACCCCCAACAAGAAGATAAGCAGCAACATACAAGACTTTTGACTCTGGAAGTCTTTAGTGGCACCATATTAAACAACATAACCAACCCAATCTCATCTCCAAAAAGTCATCCACCTGCGCTTGAGGGAACATTTACAACTTTTTATTATATGGACCCACGCTTCACATCACCAAAACCTCATCATTGATAACAATTATAATCCTTAAAAGTCACAACCATAGTTCAATAATCCTTCAAATTGAACTCATAATAGAAAGTTTGCATTTTGTAAACTAGACAAAAGGATCTTAATTAAAGACCTAGAGAAGAATCTCATCAACCAACCAGAATCACCAAGATGTCAGACAATTGTTAGAATATGGCCCCGCGTTCAACGCCACTGAAACGACCCCACAAAATAGCAACAAACAAGTGGAACCGTTCTTATTCTTGATTCGTAAGTACATGATCCAAATTCCGTCACCTTTAATGCTTGAAATCACAAAACCACCGACCGATACTGAATTAAGTGAGAAAATTAATAGAAGGTCCTACTGGGGTTGGGGTTGGTGCACAACGCGCCCCCGCCGTTGCAAGGTAGTGACTAGTCCTCACAATAGTAGAATCCATTAATGACAACCTTTCTAAGAGGGAAATGTGAACGGTTACGTCCAAGTAGGTGAGGTTGTTTAAAGCAAAACGACAAAGCGAAACAGCCCGGTTTAAGTCAATGTGAAAACGATGAAGTTTCCAGTCTTCCCACCAGATTCAACGAATAATACGGCACCGTTTCAACCATGGACCGGGCAAATTTTGCCACCAGCAAGAACTGTAGAAGACGATGCAAATTCATTCGTTCCGATCAATCAATCTCAACAACAGACCAGAAAATGGATTGCGACCCCTTAAACCAGAATATTAAAGAAACATCCACAACATCCCAAAAAAAAAAACAAAGTAAAAATTTTTGAACCTGGTACCTACATCAAGGTACGAACCTCGTTAGCAAATCTAGCAAACAAACGAAAGAAACAAAGCTTAAAGCAACACTAGCATGTCCATGTCAGAGAAGAACCAGAAGACAAAACGAAATAAACAGTACACGTGACGCTTCTTTAGCGTACGTAGTTTTAAACTCAAGGTGATAAAAATTTGGTTATAAGGAATAATAAAATTGGAAAGCATAAAATTGCTGGGGTAATGAAATTGAAATATAATAAGAGAATGAAGCTAACCAAATAACTTCGAAAAGCAGCTTGTATCTTTACAGCTGCCAAATATTCACGCAGTCCAAGGCGTCCGCTAGCGTACGTTGAGGAGTTGCTCGTCAGTCTCACCACCTCCGCGGCCGCTTGTGCTGCCGTCTTTGCCTTCTCCATAACCTGTGCCTTGGCGGCGGCCACCGCGCAGGCGTATTTGCAAGGGTCCTCTTCATCCTCGAATGAAACGCCGGTTTTAGGCGGTGCAGCGTCGTGGCGTCGCTGGTGTTGATGATGATCCTTTTCACGGTAGGACTTGACAAAGCTCCATCTACGCTTCTCCTTTGGGCGTTGCTTATCTTCTGGAAGAGGGTGATCGGGCTTTTTGAGGCCGAGAACGGTACGGAACCACCGTGAGGCTTTGCCCATTGTGGTGTTGACGACGACTAGTAGTGGAAATGGTGGTTCTTCACATCAGTATTGAGAGAGGTTATATAAGAGACAAGAAAGTGTAGCGTGGACGTTACCATTGACTGATAGTGTAATGCAAATGGAGAGATGGAAAGGTTTGGTTACATAACATTACAGTACAATACAAAACAAAAGAAGTTGAAAACTAGAGTGGCATCTTGGTCCGTCTTGCTATAATGACGCTTTTACCCAATCCCTTCCCCCGTGTCATATCCCGTCTATCCTCAGTCACATCACGATTTGCAGCCTTTTCATCTTCAAAAATTTTTAATTTTTTAACTAAAATCTTGATTTAATATATTTTTATTTTATTCTTAAAGCAAAATTAATATCAATCTGTCCAATTAATTTAATCAACATGAACAATTGTATATAAACATTAAGCAAATCTTTGGTAAACTAACTTGTATACAAAATTATTAATTTGTACACAAATTAATACATCTCCTTTATTGTAACACACAACAATAATTTTTAAAAATTCTTGATATTAATTAGGGATATCTTGTATATCGTTAGTAATAATCATATCATTAATATAGACAAATCAGAAATAGGCATCAATTAAGGGTAACACCTATTCTTTTTCCATTCCGTGACTTCAAAAGGCAGGACGAGACAATAGAGCCAATTCTGTTACGTTCTTGGCAGCGTTAGGGCTTATATTTAATTAATGATATAAATATTCAATTCAAGATTCAGCTCAGCAGCTCACGGGTGGACTCTGGAGAGCAGTTAAAGGTTTTTCCCCTCTCTGCAACTGCAGCTAGACGCACAGTAGCAGTAAGTGGTACGCGTTAAACCAAAGGTTCCAACCCTGAGAACGTATCTAGGGATCTCCCAGAAATCTTCCAGTGTTACGTCTCTCCGGACGTGATGTCGTGTCATGACATTTCATGAAGTAGGTGATTCACGTTCTTATAGTGTGTTTTTTCCTTTCCACCCTTTTTCACGTCAACGAGTCGGAGTAAAATCCAAGAGACCTTTTCTCCAATCACTCCACGCATAAATATCGGGGCTTCTTACTTTTTGCTCCGGGGATTCGAACTTAGTTCTGAGTTCCAATATGGTTTTGACACGTTGTATTTGCTTTCGTGGACTCGCTTAGAGCCCACATGCATGGGTCCGGTAGTAGTTGAGAAACAAGGTGAGTTGAACTCGCGGCACAGAATACATGGACTAGTCAACCCACATTCTTTGACTGCTATTAGGCCATCTCCTTAATGGGAGGAGAAACACCAAAATATAGGAGAAATCAACTCCAATCCACCGACATTTTTTCATTCGTTTTGAAGTTTTATTACGGTTAATATTTTCTAAAAATTTTTAGCTTTTTTTTTCTTTTTACTCTCTCAATCTTTTCTTTCTTCCTTTTTTTTCTTTTTTCATTCATTCATTCTTTTTTAATTCTTTCATTTTATTTTATTATTTAAACAATATTTCAATATTTTCATGATATGTTTATTTAAGTAATTATAAATTTATAATAATTTTAAGGTTTAGTCTCATGTCTATAAATATTTTCATTATATGTTTACAACTTTGTAATTATTTACTTATGAATAAATATTTTTAATAAATAATTTAAAAAATATCTATTAGAAAACTTCAGTAAACCACAAATATATTAATATTAATAGTTGAATAGCGTAATAAATTACAAACAAAGATAAACTAAATTAAAACACACGTACATAAATATTAATAGTTAAGTAGTAGAACTAAATTTAAAAAATACAAGCAAAATATAATTTACTATTAATACAAGATCGAAAAATTTAATAATCAGGTAGATCGATTCCATCTCTACTAATATTAATAAAATACTTGCCAAAAATATTATTTGATGAGTTTAGTTGTGGTTATGGTTGATGAGGTTGATGCGATGATTGTTCCAGAATTTGTGCTTGCTCAGCTACAATATAAACATGACAACCAAGATCCCTAATTTGATTCAAGTCTTGAGACATAATTTTAATTTCTTCTTTCCACTGCTTCAGAGCCAACTTCTGTCTCTGAATCTCCATCTTCTATCTAGTCATTTTAAATGCTACTTATCTGTCTTTGCTTTGTTTTTTCAATAACTTAATAAGCTCTCAGTTTTCAATTCTAAGATTATTTAACTCAAAGAAAGATTTTTTCTCCATTTTTCTTTTCACTTTGTCCTTCTTCACCCCAATAGGCCTTTTAGATGAAGAGCCACTGACTTCATCATCATTCAAATTTATATTGAAATCAAAAAGCACAGGAGATATTGGTGCATGAGATTTCGGTGTTGGATTATCGAATTCTGATGACACATAGTTGGAAGTTTGCTTCCAATAAATTTGTCTTGGTGTGATGACATCATCATTAAAATTTTCAAAATCTTTGACAATGTTTCATACATGATCATATTTGAAACCTATTTTGAAATTAACATCTTGCATTAGCAACACCTTTGCACAATCTAGTTGCAAACAATGTATATATATGTGTTAGTTATCTATCCACCAAGTATATATAAAATTGGAAGAATTAAAAATTTTGGAAACTCACAATATTTTGATCGGATGCACCACTGGGATTCATATTTTCCACTTGTTTGAAGCATGCTCGTAATTTTTTAATAGCTTACGCTATTTTTCATCGTTGCTCATGTAAAGATCTCTTGTTATGTTGCTCCCACCCATCAGTCGCCTTGTTGTTATATGCCTCTTGAATTCGGTCCCAAAAGTGATCAAAATTTTGATGCCTCCCAACAATAAGATCTTGTGAAATCTCCTTTTAAATCCGACATAAGAGCATATCTTCACTAGTGCTGTATCCAATGGATCGAGAAGCCATTTTTCTTTAAGAGTTGATGTGCTTGTGAGAATGTAATATTTAGGATGAAGAAAAGGGAAATACTTGGTTCGAAATGATAATTTGCTTAGGCACTCTATCTTTCATACTTATAAACCTGTATATGAATATTATCATTATCTTAATTGTCCAATTAGATTTCTTCATCATCTCAACCGCTATCATCAACCTTATCCATATTATATAAAATTGCTAAATTTAATCCTAATCTCAACCGTCCAATTGGATTTCATCATCATCTCAACTATTAGATGGATTACAAATTTAATCGTTTGGGAACTTATCATCAACCTTAATAATGTTAAATAAAATCGATAGATTTCATCCAAATCTATTCGATTGGATTTTGTACTAATCTCAACCGTTATCATCAATCTTATCTATGTTAGATAAAATTGATATATTTAATCCAAATCTCAACCGTCCGATTAGATTTCATAATCATCTTAACCGTTATCATCAACCTTATCCATGTTAGATAAAATTGATATATTTCATCCTAATCTCAGCCGTCCGATTAGATTTCATCATCATTTCAACCGTTAGATGGATTATATCCTTAATCATTTTAGAACTTATCATCAACCTTATCCACTTTAGATAAAATTAACGGATTTCATCTAAATCTTAACCATTCGATCAGATTTCATCATAAACTTAACCATTAGAAAGATTTTGTCAGTATCTCAATCATAGCAAGAACTTTTATAAATATCATCCTTTTTTTGAAATTTTAAGAAATGGATATATTACCAAAATCTGGTAAAAGCTACAATGTGCAATATATTACAACCTGCAAAGGAGAGAAAGGAAAAAAAAAAAGGCCCTACTTCCCTTTAGCACAAAACAAACCAACCACTAAAAAAATCATAGAAACCAACGCCTCCTCATAGCTAGTCGTATAAAATCCTGCTTCCCATTCACAATGATGGCCTCCCTTATCAAGTTAACAATGCAGTCCATAAGCTCATACTTATTTTGCTTGACTTGCTTGTAAAGTCGCTTGTTCCTCTCCCTCTATATGTGGTAAAGAGCCACCTGAAACGAGGCCTTAATAATGAAGCCATCCCACCTCCTTGGTTTGGTTTGAAGAATAACCTCTTGCAACACATTACTCCGGTCATATACAACATTCAAAGTGCCTATCAAGTGCACTATCCAACTCCACACTACTTTGGAATACTCACATTCAAAAAACAGGCGATTCCTACTTTCATTTACAAGTTTACACAACACACAAGTAGGATCAAAAGAACCAAACCACTTATCCTTAATTCTCAACCTATTTTTAATAGCAAGTCATAAGAAGAAAGCAGATTTAGGGTATAACACCTGTCTCTAAACTATATCAGCCCAAGGCACCTTCTCCCTTAGCTCCATATAAATATCATCCTTTACTAAATCAAATATGCATCAATTTATTGAAATGAATTATGATATTCGAGGTCCTTTTGATATCAAATTCCAAGACATGCTATCATCTTCATCTTTATCTTCATCGTCATCATCTTCAAGTGATGATAAACTTAAGTTGATGATGCTTGAAGATGACATATCCACACCTAATTTGATACAAAAAATAACTCAGCAATTAAGCTTCGTTGCAATCAACAAAACAACCAAGGTGGGCATCATGGCTCCATCCTAGGGCATATAGTGATCAACCGCAATCGTGAATTTGCAGATCATTATTTGTTTGTATATTATTTTTGCAAAAATCAGCGATGTAATGATAATAAGTTTCGGTGACGATATTGAATGTCCCGAAGTTTGTTCCTTCACATTGCTGATGTTGTAAAAGAGCATGATAGTTATTTTCAACAAGGAAGAGATGAGCTTAGTAGACTTGGATTATCCATTCTACAAAAAATAACAGTCGCATTCCAGATGATAGCAAATGGTATACCTGCGGATGCTTCGGATGAGTAGGTTAAAATTGGTGAGTCAACAACAATTGAAGGTTTAAGAGATTTTTTCGTGCCATTGTCGAGATTTTTGTAAAGGGGTATGTTAGATCACCAAATGCTAACAATATTCCAAGGCTTCTTCATATTGGTGAGCAACATTTCTAGGAATGTTAGGTAGTCTTGATTGTACACATTGGAAGTGGAAAAATTGTCCGATGTCTTGATCAGGACAATATGCTGGACATTCAGGATCACCAACTATTATTCTTGAAGCTATCACTGATTATAATATGTGGATATGACACGTTTATTTCAGTATGCCAGATACAAATAATGACATTAATGTCTTGGAATCATCACATTTACTTTCTAACCTTTCTCAAGGTATTGCTCCTCCTACTCATTATGTTATTCAAGGAAAAGAATATAATATGGGATATTATTTAGCTTATGGGGATTTATCCGAAATGGTCCACCATTGTGTAAACAATTCATGAGCCACGTTTTGTAAAGAAAAAATATTTTGCAATGAGACAAGAGTCACGTAGGAAGGACACGGAGCGTACATTCGAAGTTCTACAATCACGATTTGCAATTATTACAGGATTGACACGTTTTTGAAAAAAAAAAGTGTTGCATGATATCATGACTGCTTGTATTATTATGCACAACATGATTGTTGAGGATGAATGCGATCTAAATGGACCAATCACGAGTGTAATGAAAGCTCCAGAATCAACTATAGAAAGGGTAACATATGAAAATATTCGATTTCAACAATTTCTTGCCCGGTATAAATAAGTCAAGGACAAAATTGCGTATATAGAATTAAGAAATTCATTAATAGTTCATTTATGGGAACAATATACTAATTCAGAGGATTAGTGTGGATTATGCTATGTTTATTTTCAGTGACGATATTATCTCTTTTTTTTGGTGTAATGAATGTTCTATGCCTTTTTTTAATGTTAAAATGTTTTTGATTTATAAAATTCGATAAAATTTGATATTTGATATTGCGTAATTATATTGTCATTTACTATAATTAAATAATATAAAATAATGCAATACATCTCATATATTATTTCATTTAGTATTATCAAATAACAAATTATAGTTTAATTGAAAATTTATTATTTATTATTTTGTTAGTTATTAACATAAAAATATAATAAGAATCATATTAAGAATAAAAATATACGTGAAAAAGTAAAGTTGTGTTAATTTTGGAAAACAATTTTAATAATCATTTTTATTAAAAGGAAAGCAGATGAAACATATTACAACACGAGTCTAAGGAAACAGATCCTCGATATATCCTCTAGGAGGATAATGTGGCACCCAATGGATGTAGTATCAAAATAAGTGACTCATATATCAAAATATGCTGCGTAAGTAGCAAGCCAATCGACGCATCTATTACTTTCTCAATATATATATTGATGTACAACAGTCCAGTTTTGAGTAAACAGTTCGTGGATATCCATGACCATGGGATTAAGAGTCCTTGAGCGGTTGTCTGAGAAAAATAGGATATTGATCACCGCAATAGAATCCATTTCAAGCTCAATCCGGCGATACCTCAGATTTCATGCGAATGTGAGCCCGGTATAAACTCCCCTGAGTTTCACAAGTACTGGCGAATACCATCCAAGATTTTGTATGAAACCTCCAAGCCAATAGCCTGCACTATCTAGTAGAAAGCCACCTGCAACGGCTGAGTACTGGGATTGTTTGCATGCTCCGTTTGTGTTTATCTTCACCCATTTAGTGGGAGGTTTGTTCCATCTGATGAGTTGCTCTTGACGAGGGCAATGACCAGTATCCACTCAACGAACTTGTGAGGATGACTAATTAAAATGTTCATAAAAAGGGGATCTGTTTTATCACGTTCATGGGAATCAACAGGCAATGCCAAATAAAATCAGCCAATCATGCCCAAGTACTTGTTGGAGATTTCTCATGATCCACTCCCTATTTGATATAGTGTAAAAATCATTAATAAAAGGTAAAAGAATATGTTGAAAATATTGTAAAAAATAAAGTTGTAGATTGGAGTGAAAACTAATGTAAAGGAAACTCTACTCCGTTACGACGGGAAGGAATGAGTTGGAGATGCCCTAGGCAACTATTCCTTTTTCTATCAGACAATCGTGGTAAAGCATTAAGCGTCCACGTTGAATCTGCCATCTGACACCCCACATTTGATTTACAATAAGGAATTGGATATCTAACTTATCATCTAATCCTATTATTTTCTAAACAATTTATTTCTTACTCAAGTATTACTGTATTTCTTATAATTATATCAATTCCAACTCCAGTGTCCAAATGTAGATGAATGGAAATAATGCGAGTTTAACATTCTAGCCTGGAAGCAAACTACTTTTTGGAGAACATTCAAAGTGTGGTTGCTACGTGGTTCACGGATAAACTACAGAGAACAAACTGAGAAGCCCCAAGCTTTTCTTTGGAAGTAAGACAGACAATCCCCAAACTTGCAGAATCATATATGAGTAATTTTGGGATTTTGGGTGGAGTCATTTCAAATGCTTTAGTCTATTTTAGGTCGAACTACATGGGATTTTATTATTTATTGTTTTAAATAATATTATTTAATTGTCACATTATTTATAATTTTAAAATAATGTAAAAATATTAACATTTAATAATTTTAATATATATCATTTTAAAAATAAAAAATAAAAAATAAAAAATATTATGGATAATTTAATAGTATTATAAAACAAATAATATTATTTAAATAAATCATTTATTTAGGAGCTCGAGAATGGTGCAGTCAAAGGTAAATCCGTAGCACTCACGTCTGGAGGAATACAACTGTTCCGGTAGCCAATTCTGTTCCATACATGCATAGCCACAATTTGCTGGGACCTACAGAAATTTATTGAATGACGTAAGGTTGATCTTGGATTAAAGTAACAGAGGATTCCACTCCCTAGTCCCTATTGCGGTGGTTGGGTTTCAAATTTTTAAGGATGTAAACGTTGATTCTGGTCTCTGTTTTTCCATAAAGTCGGTGTTGAGATATGCTATATTATAATCAATAGGCAAAAATGACTTGATGGTGACCAGGAAGAAAGAAATAAATAGAATAGGTGGTCAGAAGGAAAAAGTAGAGGTAATGATGATGCTTTCAATAGCATGCTATGCTAGAATATGATAAAAGGTGGGTGGCGTTGCTCTGAAGTCTCAATAGACTGCTAGAAGGAAAGACAAATAAAGGGTAATAGCACCCTTATTAGGTTGTGGGAACGAAAAAATAATAGTAAAGGGCACTCTTAATGTGGTGCTTACGGGAGGGAAATAAAGACAGAAGATGAGGATGGCTAAGAAAGATAGGAACAAGCGTTGAAAAAGAAAAATCATCATTGACCAATTGAAGCCTAAATAATTTGAATAAGAAGAAATAGAAGTTAAAAGATTCAAACCTAGTGTTTTGATAGAGCATAGAGGATAAGTTTCCATAATCAAGTTTTATCTTTAATGAACAAGAAAATCTGAGAACCTGACTCTAGTATCACATTAAATTAGATATTAATGTCAAACGAAAGTAGGGATAAAAAAGCATGAGAAAAGTGAATAATATACATGTTAGTTTACCGCGGTAGCATGGTTTGCCGATAAAAAAACTTATATACATAGATATAAGGTAAAAATAACACTTATAAATTTGATCACAACTTTTTCATTTTTGACAAAAAAGACATGTTTTACCGTATGATTTACATGTGTCGACAATTTTGACCCTCACATTTCAAAGAGTACAAATTAAATACTATCATTTGAAAAATATTAAAGTTCAATCATAAATTAACAAAAGAATTGATGACAATGTGACGTTATCAATTTTTTGCCAAATCAACGATGATCTGTCATATGTTTATAATATTTTATTGTCGAAATGGGTCATATGCTACCACTTGGATCTAATGTGCTAGCATTGGACCTATATGCTTAAATTATAAGATTTCAATAAAATTAACAATAAAAAAGTGGGACCCATTGTGATAATTTAACCCTAATTTTTGTTAACCCAACAAATTAATTTAACTAATTAATTAATTAACTTAACAAGATAATTTAACCCTAACTTTATTAACCTTACAAATTAACTTAACCAAGTAACCTAACTTGTAACATCCCGTCTCCATATTAAGGGTTGTGGCCCGAAATTTCAATTCATGCGAGCTCAAAGAGAAATTGAGACTAAAGAATGCATTTTTCTTGCTCATGTATCATGTTAGCATATATGTACAAAAATACGTAATGTTTCGGATAAAAAGTGTACATGCATTTATTGAAAACTTCCGGGTATAATTGATATTAGATGTGATTTTATTGAAATAAGGAGTAGAAAGAGTAGAAAGAGTGATCTTGGTATGAGTTGTAATAAG
>JANZLD010000236.1:59658828-59690425 GCA_026413575.1 Erythroxylum carthagenense
TAAAAGATAACAATACTAATATAATTAATAATATTGTGGTTTGTTAGAAATGAAAAGGTAAAACTGATGAAATAATAAAGAACTAATAACAATATTAATAATAATAATAACAACAAGAAAATTATATTACTAGTAATTATAAGAATAATAATGATGATGATAATAAGAAATTAATTATAATAATATTGATAATAATATTACTAATAACAATAATAAAAATAATAAAAATAATAAAATGTATAATACTAATAATAATAAGAATAATAATGATAACAAAATGCGTAATAATAATACATCTACATTTTACTATTACTACTAATAATGAATTCCAAATATTTGTTATTATTATTATTATAATAAATACAAAATGAAGCTTAATAATAATAATAATACATATATATTATACTACTACTAATAATTATTAATAAATAAAACTTAAATATAAATTATTTTTATTAGTAACATTTATTTCGATATCTTATATAATATTTATTGATAAAATATTATTTATAAATTCATATTTATTTTAACTATATTTTAATTATTATATCAAAATTTTATTAAATATACATTTTAAAGATATTTTTAATTTAATTATTGTAGTTTTTTTAAAGATATTTTAATTATTGTAGTTTTTAAATGATATTTTTAAAAGATATTTTTAATTTAATTAATATTGTAGTTTTGATCAGTTTTAAAAACTCAAATAAAACAAAAGAAACCAAAATCCTTTAAAAACTCAAAGTTGAAGCGTTGCTATAATGTGGGGAGATAAGGACAATGTGTCCCTGTCCTACCTTTTTGGGAGGGACAATAAATCTTGTCTTTGTCTACCGGAGATGGTAGACAAAAATTTAGAAACAGTAATCAAACGCTCACGAGGGTAGAATTTTTTGATCCTGTCTACTGTCTCCACTCACAGGAACAGTAACCAAACACAGGGTAAAAGAGCTCTTGTCCGTGGGAAAAACCTCCAAAGGTCACCAGTAACTCTAGATGTAGAAATAAGCAGGAAAAGTATGAAGAAATGCTTTTGGGGGTAAAATTCAAGCTTAAAGCCTGGGTAGACATCATTCACAACCTGCCTCCAGGATTTCTTTTATCTGGGGTTATCCTGTAAGACTATGTGGCTCAACTTCCAAGGTCTCAGGGTATAGGTCTGGTGAGGGGTGGAAGTGTGTGGTAGGCTGTTGTGCAGAGGGTTGGGGTTGGCTGAGGTTTTAGCTTTTGTAGGTTCTTTTGATAAATGGGAAAAGTTTTGTCTGACAATAACATTGTTTCTGACATTGCTAAGTTAGTATAAGGTTAATGATCAGTAAGTTGTCAAAGTGGGCAAGGAGATAAGCTCGAAGAAGAAGAACAATAATAAGTCCAGAGGAAGGTAAGAAGATTGGAGCAGGATGGAATAGTTAAGGAAGCCAAAGGTCAATAAGAAACTTTGAATAAGAGTAGAGTGTAATGAGGGCTTGGAGTGGACGAGACCATACATGGAGTGCAAGTTAGAGAGAAGCAAGATCTCCTAACAGTTTACTACCATGGAATACAATTATTAGAGCGTATGCTGAGAGTTCTAAAGACAACTATTGAAATATATCACATGTGTGCAAATTCCTTTGATTCCGACATACACTTATTCCTTTCTTTTGAAGACTATGGGGTGATGATAAAATAGGTAAAAGGTTTACTCAGTTGCTATAATAAACAGGCTCAACTCATTGGGATTTATCCAAAACAATTTGTTTCATGTTCATGGTGCTTACGAGGAGCACGAGAATGCATACGAAGTGTTTGAACTAACGCCACACAGAGATCTTATGGCTTGGAATTATGTCATTAACAGACTTCTTTGCGAAGTCTGGAAGCATTGAACAAGTAAGAAAAGTTTTATGATGAGATGGGTGAGAGTGTGGATTCTTGGACTTCTCTGATTATTAGATTGGCTGTAAACGGACATGGGAAGGAAGCACTTGAGTTATTCGCTAATATGGAGAGAGCGGGGACAGGGCCACTGAGGTTACTTTTGTCAGTATATTCGGAAGTCATAATAAGAAAAAGGAAACATCACTGAATACTGTACCGATGTCTAGGTAGCTTTGAGGATGGAGATAATATTAGTTTTGTCAGTGAAGTAAGTAGGCTCTAGTTGTCCATTTAGTTTTTTTAAGGCTAATGATGATCGCAGCTCCTACTATGAACCTAAACGCTGCAAAAATGTGAAAGGAGACAATTCAGTTTTTAGGCAGTATTGCAGAGCGAAGAAGGTCAATAAAGCTAATAATGAAAGTGAGAGGTTGACAGTCAACAAATTTCCCATTAGTTCGCATTAGCTTAACAAGACTTACAACATGTAGAAACTAAAGATTCAATGATTATAATATTTTTTTTTAATTGGATAACAAAACCTTTGTCTTTTATAATGCTTTGAATAAAATAAAAATAATAATAGACAAAATTTAGGTCATTGACTTTTTTACAAGGGATACAAAGTCTCGTATTCCATACTAAAAATAGTTCAAACTAGATTTTCTACTAGTTTGTAAGTTTCAAGGTGTCATGGGAACATGATTAAGAACATACAGGTTGTTTTAATGACTAAAAGAAATTAAATAGATTATTGGTGCACAAGATCTCTACCTTATAGATCTATAAAGGCAATTGCATATATCGAACTATAGTACAGTAACAGTGAATATCAAGTGTTGATCTCATAAAGATTACAAGTATTAGTAGTTATCTTTTTTCCTATTATCAAAATGAAAAAAAAAACGCGATGTTTTAATTTAAATTTTAAAATTAAACTAAAGTTTAACACAAATAATAACTAAGAGCGCAAATCATTCAAATATTTTAACCAAATCAAACAAGGGTAATCAATATCCTTAAGATTTCTTAAGTTATTAACCTTTTGTCATGTAATTTAATTAAAGATCATTGATCAATAAAAATTCCTATATTATGATAATGTCTTTCTCAAGTCTATCAACACCTGATCTTAAGTCAATTACCTGAAATATTTTTCTAGTTAAAACTTCTAAAATTGCTTTAATCGATTTATGAATTTCACTATTAGGTATGACCCTAATCTAAAAGATTTATGGTATCATAATCTAAGACTACGTGCAACTTCTTTCAATTATGCTAGATCTGTTAATACAAATCATTTCTCAACCTTAATTGCATGAAATCATATATGAACTAGTATCCTATAAATATTAATTTAAGAAATAATCAAAACATATAATTGAATATAATGAATCAACAATCAAATTACCTTATAGGGACTTATACGGTTACCCATATAACTATGTCCAACACCAACACAGGTATGTGCAATACCAATATGGATATGTCCACCAAAAATAGCTTCAGTTCTTCATTTATTTACCTCAATTTAGCTCAAATTTGCTCCTTTCAATTTATGAAGGTAATTAAGACTTAAAAACATACTAAAAGCGAATTAATTACCAAAAATGATAATAACTCATTAATAAATAAGTAAAATGCACTAAACATGGGACTAAAAATATAGTATGTTAAGCATTTAACAAACTTTCCAACTCTTAAGTATTTGCTTGTCCTTAAGAAAATTATAATGTAAATTATTAAATATAAAAACATCCATTATTTTTTAATCTCATCATTCCATCCACAGCTTAAATTATCATATCTTATGAATTATATCATCATACAATTGGGCTCTAGCAATCCTAGAACATAGTTACCTAAACTAATATCAACAGCAATCAAATTGACAATCTTTTTGAAATCAAAAGCACAAAATTCCTTATCCTCACAAAGGGCTCACTTAACTTGTTCAAAGTCTTTAGTGTAAAAAATATATCAAAACTCATGAATCAAGACATAGAAAGAATCTTAACTGTTTGCTTGTAATAAAATCACATCTTTACATATATTTTGTATTTTTAGATTAATGATTTATTTTAATGATTCTAGAAAGGGGAAAATATTAGTGATATTAGATTTAGGAGGAGTTATATTGTTCAGGAGTGTAACTTTTATTTATATGACGACTTTTATATTATGTTATTTCTATGTTTGAGTAAATTTCTTTACTCTATATATGGATAATTCTTTAATTTATCTTTTATCTAATATTGAATTATTTTTATGCACAAATTAAGGGGCAGCTAATCATTATTTTGATATAGATAGTTGTTTGTGTGCCTAATTTTATTAATGTTCTTTAATATTATAAATATTTTGTTATTATTAAAAAGGGATTGTTAAATCAAGAGAGATTTCAATCAATGTTTCAATGATAATAAAACATAAATCCTACCAATGAGTATGTTATCATGATGAGAAGCCTTATAAGAATAAGATTATATCATAAATAACTCAAGCAGATACTTTGTGAAGATGATAAAAGATAAGATGGAGTTTACAACTTACAAAGTGAAGGTTAAGTACAAGGCGTATTAAGGTCATTTTATATTTTATATTATTTATTATAATGTCACTTTTTTTGTTTGATAATATCAAAGACTCACTATGCATAAACAATTTATCTTACTTCACTGCATAAGTCTTTTTATTCATTAAAAGGTGTCAAAGCTTTTAATTTTAAGAGAAAGTCTGTTAATCTTTTAATCACTCTTTAAGGAATATTATGGGAAGTGTTTAAATCATGATCACATTAAAAAATGAATTTGAGCATTTGAAGTTATTAAAAATATGATTAGGAGGTTTTGTCGACTTATATGAGTTAGTAATTGACCAATATAAGTTAAAGTTGCCAAAATTGATATACTGAGAGTTTGTAGTAATATTGGTTGATATATTGATTGACCAATATGCCATATTCGTCAACTAATGTCTTAATGACTAGTAAATATATGCACTAAATGCATACTGGTCCAATATACTATACTGGTTAATCAATGCTCTGTAACTAGTTATTGTAACGATTGATTTTTAGCTAAAAAACTATTAAGATTCTTAAAACCTTATAAAGGCATGTTTTTTTTCATTGGTTCTTACATTAAAACACATTTAGTTGTCTTTTACACATATTTCTAAGTATTTTTTAATCATATGAACATCATATGTCTCATATTTCTATAAATGCACCTCTCTAGTGTCTTCATAGTGATAAAGTAAGATATTTTGAAGTATAAACTTTAGTTGGTGTATTATTGCACTTAGGAGTGTTTTAAGTGGTGTTGATGTTCCTCTTCATTGTAAAGGAAGATTATAAAAAGTTTTTTGTTAAAAAAATAACATACAAAGGTTGTTCTTTTGTCTTGGAAGAAGAATTGTAGTAAAATTTCATAGAAGAGTTATAAGTGGATCTGGGCAAAGATTATTTGCCAAACCACTTTAAATTAGTTTATACTCTCTCTTCTCTATCCTTTTTAGTTATTATTCAATTGATTGATTGAGATATTAAGGAATCTCTTTATTCTTATATATATATTGATTATTGTTAGGAGTTCATTGGATATAAAATTTGTTAAATTTTGTAAACAGCCAATTCATGCTCCTCTTTTAGTGCTATTAAAGACTAATAGTCACTTTTTCAAGCCTAGCCCAACCTAATTGGACTTGGGCTCATGTTATATAATTATGTTTTAAGTCAGATTTGGGCCGAAAATTTTCAAAATAGACTCAGGCTACTAGTATATTGTCATTCCTAAATATAAAGATATAAAGAGTAATTCTTACATTATGTCTTATCACTACTGTTTATGGGCAATAGGTAGTGTGCTTAGAATATTATTTATTTGTAAATTTTTTTTATCTATTTCATTTTACATGACTATAACGTATTTGACTATACTTCAAAAAGTTGTTCCCAACTTAACTTCCCTTTTTTTAATGATTACAGGTTTTGCAATTGATGGATTAAAATTTACAGTGAGCTAAGAAAATTAGCAGTCTATATCATTTTAAACTAGTTAAGATACCCAAAAATGTGTTGATTTAATTACCACTAGAGCCATAAAAGACTATTTAATAGATTTTTTTGTTAATTTGCTCTAGTTATATCCAAAAAGCATGTTTCATTTTATTGCCACAATTGAACTTATAGCTCGATAATTAAAGAATGAAGCTTCATTTTGTAGTATTTTATTAGTGAAATTGACTATTTGAAATTCAATGTATTCCTTGTTTTCTTTTTGTGAAATACTTAAAATTAATGAACTTTTATCATAAAATGAACGTAAACAAACAATTTGAAATACATTGACTTTTTTTTGGAACAGTTCTAAGTCAAATAGCAATAATGCCCTTCCTTGACTCTAGGTGCTTAGGTATCCATCATAAGTCTTTCCTAGTTTGAACCTCACCCTTAAGTTTAAGGTTAAGGGTATTCATTTCTATTTACTATTTTTTTATTATTTTTTGTTTGACACATAGGATGATATATTTTTAACACCTAATTAGGTTAGAAAATCATTCAAATTCAAATTAGGAACAAAAGCTCATAACTTGTTTGTTTCTCTATCTTCCCTAGCGGGCTAAGATTACACTCCGTGGAAATGATGATTCATTCGGATCGCTGTAAAATTATTTTTCCTTTTTGCTAGGACTAGGAGATTGGATCTAGCTCCTTGTTGTTTAAAGAACCCCTCCACTTCAATTGAGATTTTTTCACAAAAAGCAAATCCAGTCTTTTACTTTAAGATTTTGAATAGTTGTCATAAGTTCACATTGACTATGTTTCACCCCTTCCTCGAAAAAGATGATCAAACAATTCTAGAAAATATCTTAATTGTTCGAGAGTAGCTAGAAAGAGATTCTTTAACTAACAAAATCTTAGTTTAGAAGAAAAAAAAGAAGTACCTATTTTACTACTACTTGTTTGGAAGAAGAAGAAGAAAAGAAACGAGGGATTATTTCTTTAAATTTTCGAATTAATTAAGAATAATTGTTTAGGAGTTCAGGTCTATTATCTATTAGTTGGGCCTTCAAAATAAAAAAAAATTATTCAAGTCAACTTAGTTAACAAGCTCTTATAGTTTAGTCAATTAGAGGATCATTTCAAATAATATTTTCAAATATTGAAGTCTTTTTTATACATCTCCAAATATTAGAGCCTAACTTAAATTTTGATCGGAATATTAAAGAGCAAAATATACCTTCAACCAAAATATTATTAGTCCTTAAACTTCACATTAGTTCTTATTTAATTTTTTAATTTTAATTATTTCAATCTCCTTATGTTTTAAAAATAAAATTGAATTATTATCATTTCCCATATATAAAATCTCTACATTGTCGTATATATTGACAATAATTTATTTATTACTTATTACTATTATAAAATTTAAAAATGCAATATATTACAAAATATTAATAGTTGTAAATAATAATAAATCATTTCATATATGAAAGATTAGGATTACATTTTTCAAGAATATTTTAGTGGAATTCGTTGTTTAATTTTGAAGTTTAATTTATAATTTATCTAATACCATAGTCATATGCATCTTCATTCCTTACATAACAAGCACTGTGTTTCCCTTCTACCAGAAAGTGATATGCATGTTGCCATAACAATGATCTAGGTGGTTAAATGTTTTCTTTTACATCACATGTATGTGGCTTCTCTTTCCTCATCCTTGCCCTCATTTTCAACTAAGGGGGCGCTTAGTTCACAAAGAGCAATGATAATAGAAATAAGAATGAATATAGTGAAGAATATGAATAGATATAATCATTATAATTATGATAGTTGGTTAAGATGAATGAATGATTACTATTACCATTGATGGTAGTTGGTTTGTTAAAAATGTTGATAAACAAAAATTTGTTAAAATTTTGTTTTATATCAAAATTTAAATATATTTTGATTGATTATTTTTAATTTATGCATCCTAATTATAATGACAGAATGTTTAAAATTAAGTATATTGTGATTTTTTCTTTCCAGTAGCTCTTGAAAAAAAATACTATAGTATTTTCTTGTATCAACATATCATTAGTTATATAATATCCTCAAAATATAGTTTAACCATCCAAAATATTGTGCAATTTATCGACACAACCATAATATCTACCATTCCACTACTATAGGAAAATCAAGTAACATAGTTTAATATAATTTACATTCCTCTCTGATAATGCAAATGATGTTATATTTTAAGTAATTGATGAATAAAATTTTAATTAATTAAATTGCAATTAATTAGATTTTAATTAATTACATCTTAATTATATTTTAATTAATTAGATCTTAATTATATTTTAATTAATTAGACTTTATTTAATTAATTAAATTTTAATTAATTGATTAATTAGATTTTATCTTGATTAATTATTAATTAATTAATTATATTTTATATTTTAATTAATTAATTACATTTTAATTAATTACATTTTAATTATATTTAATTAAAGAATTAAAAAATATTAGTGTTGGTAGGAATCAAAATCATTCCTTTCACACATGAAAGGTATGAACTATTACCTAAAACTTGGGTATGAAAAAATTATTTAATCAATCATAATAAATAACCAACTATTGCCATTTATTCTATTCCCATTAATTTATTTTCATACCCCTTAACTAAGCACCCCCTAAAACTATCATCATTTACAATGGATGATAGGCTTGAGATGGTTTCAAGATTGTGTTCTATCCATAATCTTGACATAATGTGAACAGTAAATGATTACAAAGACTACTAATTCTCAATGGTTCATATCATGTAAATAGTCCACCTCTATGTCTTTTTTCCCAGGCGAATATTTTGAATCTTAATATTTTGTTTGCTGAAAGGAGGAGATAAATCCTGGATTACAGATCTAACAATTAACAGCAGGAAAAAAACTATAAAATTTGCCAAACCTTGTTTAGTAGGCACTTTTGTTTTTTGTAGACAATTAGATCCTGACGTTCTTTCGTTACGTGAAGTATTTGACACTTGTTAAACAGGAAAGAGGTAGCTTTATTGCTTTCATGTCAGTTGGTTAATTAGATAGCACGAGTAATTATACTTTTGAACTGGTTACGGATTACTCTATTCCATCCACAACAGAACAGTATAAGGAGTTTTTATGAATTTATTGAAAGCATTTGGAACAAACTTTGGGAAGTTGTGGCAGAATTCATGATGGGAATGGCTTGCAGGTACATATTTTAGCATTAGTTTAGATGTTTGGATGGCTCACGGATGGAGTTAAAGAAATAATTTCTTTGTAAAATGTAAAAAAGGGCTACCTATAATTGATGCCCCTCTGCCATCCTCAAATATTGCAACTTCCCCAATATGTGTAATACCTTCTTTTCTATTTTCTATTTTCTTAGGGAGGATGATAATTAAATCATAACTTATGGTGCACTGGGTTACTTTTTTTTAAGGGAGAAAAACCAATTACACAACTAGTCTAGGGAAACATATTCTCGACATATCCTCTAAAAGGAGTACATGACATCCAATGGGTGGACGATCAAAAAAAGTGGGTCCTAGCGCAAAATTCTCAGCGTAACTTGCTAACCAGTCCGCATAGCAGTTACTCTCACAATAGATGTGTTGATGGACCACCGTCTAATTTCGCATAAACAATTCATGAATACCCTGAACAAGGGTATTATGGACCGTGGACCGGCTGGTCGAGGAAGAGATGAGCTGTATGGCCACTGCCGAATCTGCTTCCAGCTCAATCCGGCGAAATCTGAGATTCCATGCAAGTGTGAGCCTTGTATACACTCCCTAGAGTTCCGCAGATACCGAAGAGCACCAGTCGAGATTGTGGATGAAACCACCAAGCCAATTGCCTGAACTGTCCCGGAGGAGTCCTCCTGCTGTAGCTGAAAAGGAAGAGCGTTTACACACTCCATCTGTGTTTAACTTGACCTACCCAAGAGGAGGTTGACACCAGCCGATGAGTTACTCGTGGAGGGGGTGGCGTCCAGGAACAGTGCTACGTTGCCAAGCGTTTGACTTGTGGACTTGATCTGCAAAAGACAAAATAGCATCAGTCGGTGAGGCAGGCCAAATAAAATGAACGTCAAACAGGGACCCATTATGCCGAGCCCATAAGAACCAACAGGTCATGCCAAAAACAGTCTACCACTCCTGACCGAACACTCGTCTGTGGGATTGGAGATTAGAAACGAGCAATTGGTGGATTGGCAGAGTGAAGAACTCTGGAGTAATAATGCGTGGAGGAAAGGAACTCCACATTTGGCGGGCTTTGGCGCATTTTCGCACCATATGTTGCGATGATTCATCAAGACCGTAGTGGTAACAAGATCCATCTATAGTGAGGTGTCAACGCACCCTATGTTGATTGGTAAGAAGCCGGTCCTGTGCGAGGAGTTATAGGAAGAAACGAATTCGTTGAGGGCCAGGCCAGTGCCAGATGGCCTTCCAAAGGCCAGGATCCCCCGTGTCCGCTTGGTCCATAAGCTAGGAGTAAGTAGAAGCAATAGTAAAGTGACCCGAATCGGACAATCCCCAGCATAACTTATCCTGTCCTAGGAAAGGCCTCGGGGGGAAGGTACCTGCTACTAACCGGCACATCTCCATAGGGAGGTAGCCTTGAAAAGCGTCCCATGTCCAATTACCATCAATGTCCACAAAAATGATGGACACTGAGGTTATAGTCAAGAGCGGGAATAGGGGTGATGGCCTAGTTAATGAGCGGGCCAACTCCTGCGACTCAGGGGCCGAGCCAGAATCTCGTCCAGACACCATTGCCAAGCACCCAATTCGTTCCTTGAAGCATGATATGCCAAACAGACTTAATACTCTTCCAGATCATAGAACCACCCGTGGTGTCAATGGTGTTGGGGGGAGTGGTAGCATCAAAATTGTACTTGGCAGAGAGAACACGAACCCAAAGAGAGGTAGGCTTTTCAATCAGGGTCCAGCCTAATTTTGTTAGGAAGGCATCATTGATTTTGCAAATTTTCCTGATGCCCAGACTCCCCATCTCTTTAAGTTTACAGACGCCCTCCCATTTAACTAAAGGAATCCGTATGGATCCATTAGTCGAGCCTCACAGAAATTGATGCGTAACCTTTTCCAGTTCATCGCAAAGACGGCGAGGCAGTCAGACCATTTGCATAGTGTAACTGGGAAGAGCAGCTAAAATAGATTAAGCTAAAATGAGTTGACCTGCAAAGGATAGCAGGTTGGCGGACCAGCTCGTGAGCCTTTGGTGAAACTTGTCCAGAATGTACAGATAAGTTCTTCGGTTCACACGTTCATGCAGAAGAGGAACACCTAGGTACCGACCTAGATCAGTGGTTTGAGAGAACCCCAACGCACTGCATAAATAGCGGGATGTCAGTGTGGGGATGTTCTTAGAGAAATAGCACCAGGATTTATCCTGACTGATACGTTACTCGGAAGCACCGCAGAAAGAATCTAAGGTATGACGAATAATGTCGACTTGGGCCATTGAGGCCTCAAAGAAAAGGATAAGATCATTGGCAAAAAATGAGTGAGAGATTGGCGGCCCAAATCTGCTCAATTTGATAGGCTGTCAACGGCCTTGGGTGACCGCTTGTGTAATAGACTGCCCTAATCGTTCTATACACATAACGAAGAGGTAGGGCGAGAGGAGGTCACCCTGCCAAATACCCCGAGAGGGGTTGAAGGGCTCACTCAGCTCATTAGTCCATCTAACTTGGATGGAGACCTTGGAAATGCAATTCATAATTAGATTAATCAACGAAGCGGGCAGGCCTACGTCGAATAACGTATCTTGGATGAAATCCCAAGATAACCAGTCATAAGCTTTCTCCAGGTCAACCTTGATGGCCATAATGCCTGTGCATCCAGTTTTCCTCCGCATAGTGTGAATGACTTCTTGGACAATAATGATATTATCCATGATCAGGCGCCCGGGGACAGAACTGCATTGGGTTGGATCTACTAGATCGTCGAGGTAGGGTTTAAGACGATTGACAATGATTTTGGTGATCGTTTTGTAGATCACCGAACATAAAGCAATCAGTCGGAATTGCGTAATGGACCTGGGGGACGAGGTCTTTGGGATGAGAACCATGATAGTGCGGTTGAATTCAGTTTCCTAGGTTTCATGATGGAAGATGCGCTGAAAAAAGACAGTCAGAGTAGGGCTCACTATATCCCATTGGGATTGGTAGAAAAGCGCGAGAATGCCATCAAAACCCAGAGTCTTGGTAGGGTCCATACTGAAGATTGCCGTCGTAATGTCCTCCAGCTCAAGAGGCCGGGCCAAGTCTGTGATGGCTGAAAGGGGGAGACGGGGAAACTGACCATGGAGCAACTGAGTAGTAGGATGTGAACTATCCTTCGTGTAAAGAGTCGCAAGGAATTGTTGAGCGTGATGACGGATGGTCTGAGGATCGGACATCACATTCCCTTGTTCATCATGTAAGGAAGTAATCTGCGCCTTTCGTTGCTTGTCCATAGTGATGGAGTGATAGTATCCGGTGTTCCTGTCCCCCTAGCTTAGCCACTGACATCGGGATCGTTGATGCCAGTAAAGCTCCTCTTGGATGAGGACTTGTTCCAGTTCTATGCGAAGGTAAAGCTTGAGGTCTTGGAGGAAACTAAACGCAGTATTTTCCAGTCGTTGTTGGATTCCAGTAAGCCGGGCCAGGAGATGCTTTTTCCTATAGAAGATGTTTTCGAATGTAGAAATGTTCCACAGCTGAAGCCAGTTCGCAAATGTTTGAATTTCATGGCTGAGATCTGTACCTGTAGGGGTCCAGTTCTCAGCTACGAAATGATGGAAGTTAGTATGCGTTAACTAGGAAAATTGAAAGTGAAAGGACCTAGTTCTCGGATGGGGAGGCCCGCTATTTGTGAGGTTCACAAGGAGGGCTGATGGTCCGATTTAAGGAAAGGTAAATGAGCGACACTGGTGTAGGGGAAAACGGAGTGCCAATCATTTGAACAAAATGCTCAATCTAAGCGAGCGAGAATGGTTCCTCTCTTCCAGGTGAACCGAGGTCCTGAAAAGCCTAAATCTTGGAGCTAACAATTTTGCACACAGTCACGAAAATAGGGGTTGACTACGGGTTGGCGTTGGGAACTGCCACGTTTGCCGAGCTCTCAAGTTTGACATTGAAGTCGCCACTTAAAAGCCAGGGTCCGTCAGTGATTTGGGCGATTCTCCGCAGATATATCATAAAGAGGTTTGAAGGGAATAAGTAGGGCTAGCATAAATGGTCGTGAAGTTAAACGTCACTCGGTCCCACTAGATGGAGGCATGCACAAACTGGCGGTGAGCTAATTAGATGCATACAGTGATATCCATACGCCAAAGTAACCATATGCCTCCTGAGTATCCCGTCACTTCCACCCGGAAGGAATGAGCAAAGCCCAGATTTTGAATAATTTTCGTAGCGCGTGACCCACTAATACAAGGCTCCACAAGAACCATGAGTCGCGATTTATGGGTCTAAACAAAGTTTTTAATGATGGGTTTGAAGGATCGACCTCCAGCCCCTTGATAATTCCAGATGAAATGAAAATCAAAATCGAAAGAGAAAATTTAATCAGTCTGTGCGAGGACTGCACCCTCTTCTGGCCCCCGAGACTGGGCAGTCATGTTTTCTTGTAGAGACACCATCATCTGAGTATCCGGCTAGACAATCATGTCCGTGACAGAATTGGCAAAAGAGACAGGATCTAGTGGTCGTGGAGGGTGTATGTGGGGCAGTTGATTTGTTGAGGTAGAAGCATGGTGCGTCGGGTCTTCCGCCTCCATATCTGTGCATCCTACCTTCGCAGTTGTGGGAAATTGGATCAAGGGATCTTAGACAATCACATCGGTGTGAGAGGGAATGGACAGGGCCACATGGGCCATGAATGGGCTAGGAATGGCTGCTAGGGTATATGGGGGAGGGGCCTGGGTCTGTTGTGGGTGGGGGAGGCCTAGCTGGATGGGCTGCGCAGGTGAGCCCGCGCCTTGGGCCTGGAGGGGATCACGCGATGTCGTCTGGGGCTTGAGGGGAACGAATGCGGTCGTTTTGCGTGCGTTGTTGGTGTTGCCTTTGTGTCCTTGAGATGACAAGCGTTTTAGTCGTGCTTCTGAAGTCAAGGTGGGAGTTAGGGATTTGGGAGCAGTATGGGGAAGACGCGTCAAGTTGAACGTTGGAGGGGTATGGTTCTTCTCAATTGAAGTAGTCACGTTGAAGCTTGCCTCTAACGGTTCATTTTGTGTCAGAGCTGCAAAACGCGATCCTCGCTATCCGACTGAGGGCGAGCTGTTAGTGGGTGCGAGACGTTGTGGCATCGGGGGAGCGGGAGGACAACGAGGACGGTGAGCCACCTTTATCCAGGGACTGTATTCCTCCTGAAGGAGACTCTCCAAAGAAGAAGACGCACTATTGGTGTCGAGTTCAAAGGGAGCTGTTAGGTTGTCGTTGGGCTGGGTATTCGCCGGCAGTCCATTTGGTTTAACCTGGCACGTGGGTACACCATGCCCGACTCGTCCACAGGAGAAGCAAATTTGCGGGAGCCCCTTGTAAGGTACCTAGATAATCTCACCATCCAACTCAACACAGGGGCGGAGCGGTGCGCTGAGATCAACATCGACAGCTATCCGAGCGAACTTTCCCCATTGTGAGAGCTACGTATGGTTGTCAATCTTCACGGTGCGACCCACAAGATTTCCCAGCGCGGTAAGGATTGAAGGATGCTATCTGGCCATTGGAAGATCAGGGACCCTCACCCAAGCCACGACATGCGTTATTGTTCCAGAGGACGATCGGAATTTGGGGAACCACGACTGAATTGAGAGGGCATTGCCTGCTATGATCCAAGGCCCCTATGTAAGGGTGTGCACATAATCGGCTTCCTCCTTGAAATTCACCGGGTAAACATCGCTTTTAATATCCACAATTTTGACTGGTCCTTGTGGCTTCCACAATGCTAGCAATCTTGATTTTAGCATATTGAAACTGATAGTGCGACCGAGGAGTTTTATGATAACTGTATTTGCTCAGATGCTTTCTAATTGTCCTCGGAAGGTATTGGAGAGCTCTAATCTTGTGCCAAATTTTCCTAGAACTACAGTAATGTCGCCCTTGGTGACTTCGATGGGCTCCTCGTCAGGCTAATCTATAGAGTTATCGGTGCTGCCTATCTCACGAGGTCCAGTAACTACAGCACTGTAGCTTAGCAATTTGTTCTGTGTAGGTGGTTCAGAGGGAGGGGGATCTTCATCCCTCTCCCTGATGCGGACTTTTTTTGTCGCCTGGCAAGCAGAATCAGTCGAATTGTTAGCGATGGAGTTGAGTTCAGGTGAATGGCAGTACTAGTGGGAACACCACCTTCGGACGAACAGGCAGACTAGCCTAGACAACATTGATCTTAACCGCCATCGCCTTCATGTTAATGAACTTTATGAGTTAAACTAGGCATCCTTGACATGATGGCCAACATAAGCAATGGTGCATTCATGACGTGCGTAGGCATCGTCATGCAGCAAGGGATGCTGATTACTACTATCTTCAGCGAGTCCCACATGGACAAGAGCAGTGCATACCGATTATCAGGCAGTAAGTATTCTTAGATGGAAAAGAAAAGAGAATGGCAGTACTAGTCACCAAGGACACAGAAAAGGCAGAGATCATAAGAGGACAATATAAATTACTAGCCATGGATAAACAAAGATGAATTTTGCAGCACAAATCAGGTTCTTGAAAAATTCTGATATGAGCTATTATTGTTGATTTGTTGGATCGTTTGAGTTTTTCTGCAATTTCTTTCCATGTTTTGTTGTGGTGCAGAAAAGGGAGAAATCATCCAGGTCCCTCGTTTGAAAATTGCTTTAGTGTTGCATGTTTAAAATGGAAATTGTGCCTTTCAAACGTCCGTAACAATTGTTATGCAAGCAATGTCACTATGACGAAGTGTATACACTAGATATTGTTGCTTTTGTATATACACTAGATATACAAAATAGAAACAAAAGCACAAAAATCTTTCCGATCCAGGTTACATAACTTGCGTCGTATCTGTTGCAGGAGTCGGTACTATGATGACTTATCCTCTTTATATAAATCTCCAAACCCGTTTCCTCTTTTCTATAGCACATGAAAGCAATCCTGATTTCAAGATGTCAAGTTCCAATCTCTCCGTGTTCCCATCTAGCGTCTTTATCTTTCTGCTATGCTCATATAGATAGATATTTCAAGTCTTTCTCCGCAATCTTAACATGGTAACCACTTGGAAATTGTAAACCGGGAGTTCGAACGATATTTCCTCCTTTGGTTGGTAGCCATCTGAGAAGTACACATTGTGAAACAAATTGTTAATCCTATTTGTGATGCTCGCACAATATACAAATAAACACCAATCCATTCTAGTTCTACTTCTCCTACCCTTTTGACAACTTTGAAGACATTACCTGTACTTTGTGACTAAGCAATGCAGAAACACAGCCATTTGCACCTTGGTAAAATCCGTTCCAACACAAAATCTCATGCCACCACCAAAGGCCATGAAATGCTTCGATGCACAATTTGTTTCTTGACCCTGTATCCCATGTTTTAGTACTGATGAGTAATCGGTAAATAATGGTAGCATAACTAATGCAGGTGATTTATACAGAGGCCTTGAACTGTAACCCACCTCCCATCTGCAGGGATTGAAGGCAAGTGGATCTTCATATTTTTCTGGGTTTAAATGCACAGCTGGGGGACAGACCATAACCGCCCAACCTGCTGGAATGGTATATCCTGCACCATTAACAATGTACGGTAAATTCGAGCAAAACTTGTTCAGAAACTGTTTGGACCATTAACACATACCTTTAAACCGGATATCCCTTAGTGATCTTCTGAAGATTCCTGGAACTATGTTTGCCAATCTAACTGTTTCATTAATGACCTGGAAGTTGAACTCGTGAGTTGATGCTCCAAAGAAATCCAATACTATGGCAATCAACTACTTCGAATATGCTTTACTTACCTTAAATGTATATTTCATGGATTTATACTCTTTCCATGAAAGATCAGCGCTGGATTTTTCCCGATTTCTGAGAATTGCCTCATGCTCTTCCTGAAAACAAGAGTGCAACATCCCCTTTAAAATCATAACGAAGTGGTTCTAAAATGTTATGTTTTCCAACTTGTATGGAGTGTTCTTAGATACCGTTAATTGCTTCAGAACCAATGGATATTCTGAAAGAAGTTTACTGGCCAAAGTGAGAGCGAGTGAAGTTGTTTCAAAACTTGCAAATAGTAGCACAAACATTAAATCCAGGGCAATCGCTTCGGTCAGGATTGTTCCCTCTTTCTGAAGTTCTTCAAGCACAAAGTCAAAAAAATCGCTTTGGTGTTTTCTTGGCTTTGATCGTCTTTGCTGCAGCAGGTCCTTTAGCATTCTCATTGCCCTTTTCCGACCCTGAAAATATACAAAACATTAACAAACGATAGATTGAAGTCTGCGGAGGTTTTTTTCTTTTATGTTTTGTTCTTCATAAATGTTCAAAAAATTTTGTTTACTATAATTTAGAGCAAACCATTGCAGCTGCAAATTCTTTCGGAGGCTAAGTTCGTGAAAAACAATATTTGATTCTAATGCGTCAGCGAAGAATTGTTAGAAAGGGAAAATAAGAAGAAAGATGAAACAAATATTTTTCACATGATCAACAATAGTTAATCTTTACCTGTAAGCATCTATGATATGCTGTTCCAGGAATATCCACAGGGAAGGAAATTAGGCCCTGTATGAATGCCACAAAATTCTCCCTTAGATTCTCTGAGGAACTGTCTTGATCATAACTTATCAGCTTCTTTGCCGTCAGATCAAATATCATCTGCATGAGGAAGCTATTATATTAGATTTGGTGTAGAAACTTCCAATAAATGGTTTCAACGAGAAGAATGGTTGTTGAAGATTACACTTGCAGTTGCTTCTTTTATATCGACGGCGTCTTGAAGAGACCATTGTGCCAACCTATCGGATGCAGTCTGTTCGACTTCAGGGAGCATTCTTTTGAGGCTTTCTGGACCAAAGAGATTTAGCACCATATTCTTCAGGTACTTATACATGAACCCGTGTAATGAACCAACATTTTGTCTTCCAAAGATCTCAGTGAATGTATCTGGATACCAGCTTTGGAATAATCGGCCTTCTTGTTGGAAGATAAAATAATTGAGATCCGGGTCTGTTGATACGACAACTGGCCTTCCAACCAAACTAGTTCTGAATATCGGTCCATATCTGGAAGCAAAAACCAAAGAGTTTACATGAAGAAGAAGAAGAGGAAGAAGAAGAAGAAGTGTATAAGAAGTTGGTAAGTTACGCAGATTCTACCTTTTCATTCTCTCTTTGACGAAGGGAGGAATATCAGAAGAAGTGTTGGGAGCAAAGAACTGAAGGGTCTCTCCAAGGAGTGGCAATCCCATTGAACCTGGTGGGAGTTTCCCATTGCATCTGGGATTTCTCCAACGGTGTATCCAATGTATGATGCTTATAATAACCAGCATTCCGAAAAAAAAGGACCACATTTTGCTGAAACTCAACGCAGGTGCACAGAAGATCTTGAATCGAAATTGATAATATGTCTGTTGACTCTGAGGAAATTTGGACAGCTTAGGACTACCAGAAATGAGATGGTGTTGAGGTTGTAAACGTGGGAAGAATAGACAGGAAAGAGAAGAAAGTGCTGGCATGTATCTCATCAACCATTAGGAGATCCTCTTAAATAGGCAGGGTATAAGTTTGAACCTGACAGGTAACTTATTATAAAAAAATTTGTAGCTCTTTGCCTTGTAACTTGCCAAAAGTAGTAGTAGTTGAATAGGGAATATAATACTTCCTTTGATCCCTTGTCGTTAGTGTTAAAGACCTAGCATCACTACGAAGCTTACCAGATGTTTCCTCATCCTCCCACACCTTTTTCCTCTGTAATCGTTTGTGTGTTTTAAACTTTTTTCTGATTTGAGATAAAGAGTCAATGCACAAAATGGAAGCAACACGAGGACACAGTTTTGGCCTTTTTTGAGGACAAGATGCAGGAGTTGCATTAGGGGTCTTCCCTAGATTAGAGAAGAACTGATAGAGGTTCAAAGGATCTGTCTGAAACCCATCTTCCCACGTCATTAAGTGCCACGATTTTATGGTCTCACCAACTTCTTCTAGCTTCCTAATATCTTTGCTAAATACTCTAGTATCTAAATGACAAAAATCCAGGATTGCATGTCTCACATGTTCCTTTTAAAAACTTGTGTTCCATAGAATTAGATATCATCCTAGATCTTCTCTAGCTGTAATCATGAGCTTATATTGTTAAATTCTTATGTCAACCTCTAGATCTCGTGCATACATCACTAGTGATCTCCAAGAGCGTGCTCTGGATATGCATAGCACCCCTGTTCTCATTTCCAGGAACTTTTCTCCAATTCGGTGGAAATCATTTGTGAGAGTAGGCACGGTAAGCTATTTGATCAGGTTAACCAATTTCAACACATAGAGCACCGTCCCACCGGTCATTGAGCCACGGACTCCTCCTCCAAGCAACAAGTGCTACAATGTAGGTAGGTTACTGTGAATTATGAATCTCAATTATGCACAAAGTTTGATTAGAAAATTGCTTACTCTTTACAAAGTGGCATTGCTAATTTAAATGCGTGGAGTTACATACAATCTTGCACCACAAAACCTGTAAAGTTGATGTAAATTCACTAACATGCGTGTCTAAATCACCCTGATTTTTCATTGTTGTCATGGACGGTATGAAAATTTTCTTGTATAGCTGTCAAGAACACTTGTATTAACTGATCAAAAACTAAATAAATTCAAGAGATAGAAGACAATGAAAAACCATATCCTGTCATTTCTGTTATCCCAATCAAACGCGCTTAGAGTTCTTTGTTTTATTATATATATATATTATAAAACAAAAAAGAAAGATATAAAGGGAATGACTCGGGTTGTTCAACTGCTATGAACGGGCCTGGAAAGGGTCTCCTTGATGGGGTTGCACAACAGTGACAGCTCAGTGAGCTCTGATTTGCTAATTATAAACAATAACAATAATACTTGTGTAAAGTTAAGTTAGGCTGAAGTCAAATGTTATGTTCTTGAGTCCTTAAGATATGCAATTTTAATGTAGGTAGAAATTCTTATGTCTGATGGGAGAACGAGCTTAGGGGAGGTCCTACCTGTCCTTTGACTGTCCAAGAGTCCACGTCAGAGGATATTCTCTACATCAGATTACATTCACAGGGATAGGTGTGTGTTTTGATCGGATGGTTCAAGATGAAGGATCAAGTTGACTTCCTTAAACCCTTTAAAAACCATTACCCAACGGACTGCGCGTATAATGAAAATGAATAGCAGGAGGGCATACATATAAATGATTATAGCGTAGTAGTAAACTGAATATATTAACTATGATGGTGGTGAAAATTGCAGGTTGTTTTATATATATATTTTTTGCGTTAGACGAGGAAGAGAGGATTAAGGAGAAAGTTGTTCTTGCTGTCTGTGCCGTGCGCCTAGAGAATGCGTCATTTAAGTGAAGTCCAAGTAATGAAAAGTATTGAGACAGCTTTTCTTCCCAAGCCTTGGACTTGGTTAAAAATGAACCAAGTCAAATAACATCAACTGTTCCTAACTGTTTTAGCACTTTGACTACATTCACCGATGCCACCAATAATAGCACTCACTGTGTCGTGTAAGGAAACTATATATAACCTTACTGTTTAAATTCCAGAATACGATCATTTTCTGTACGTGAATTATACTCTTCTGTCAAGTAAGTTTGGGATGACTTATGGTTTTGATACTGTCGAACTTCATCATCGTTGATGATGCCAAATTGTTGTTAAAAATGTCAGAATCCCTAGCATTATTCTTGTATGAAGAAGAATATATATATGACATGGCATTTGTCTAGCCATAGGATTATCTGGTGAAGAATTCAAGGCTGATGTGGAGAATAGTATTAATGCTAAAATAAACTTAAGACAAAGAAAATGATCTTGGACAAGCTCAAGTTGCCATCATCGTCTGTCGCCCACAGGCTGGCTCTTTGCAAGTGGCAACTTTCATTTTCTATTCATGTATGGAAACACAGGGAAGGTACACTTGATGGTTATGGCCATCCGAAGCTAATAATGGATTTAAGCTTTTAGGTAACAGCCGAACCGAGTCCACTTAGCAACTCATTTTGTGCTTAAAAACAACGTCAACAGTTAACAGCTTTGCTTCCCCCATGCAGAATTTTCCTTCTCTCTTATGAATTTAGATGTATCTACTTATCAAATGGTTCATCTAAGAAAGCTAAGCTCTAGAAGGGCATGACACTATATATAAACACTGAAAAGCAACGCTATAAGTAGTCAACACAATTAGAGGGATATGGATTATGTCCACATATAGGCTAAGAGGTTCATGAGAAGTACAATAGTAACACTTTTCTCCCCCCAAAGGTTAGGTGTAGAGATTGAATCCTGATCAATAGGGATGGGTGACTGTTTTGGTTGGCTTTGAATCAGAAGCATGTATTTAAGATAGGATTGCTTAACTCTCATTTAGGGTTTATGCTTGAAATAATGAACAATGTGCATTTTTTACAATTAGGAGAATGAATCAAAGAGACAGTCCAATGAAAATGGCATCAATCTCTATGCATTGGTACTCCCATTCAAGTGGAATAGTTTAGTTGGTTCACGTGTAATTGTACACAAACAGAAAAACTTGTTTATGGACTTCAATTATGCTCGAGAGTTGTGATATTTTACTCTAAGCTCATCAGTTTAATTGGTTCCCTTTGTTTATTCTCGAAAGGTACAAAATAGATTTTGGGTAATGATGGAAATTTTGGCAGACGCCTCTGATTTTCTGATGCAAACTTGACTTTCTATGTTCAACATACTTTGATAACATGACAACTTTTGCATGAAAACTATGGAGTAATAAAAAGAAAGCATTAAAAGACTTATCTAATTATACGTATAGGTCCAAGAAGAAAATGTCAAAAGCATTCATCCATTTGAAGCAACCTTTGTTAGAAGTTAATTGTTTAATAATTTATTTGAAAGTTCAATTAACTTATGATTTTTCCTATTACACAGAAACCATTGTAAATTTCAAGCATTCATACCTATCATATATATTTTTTATATTGATGAAATATATAATCATTATTTTTCAAATATGAACTAGGTAAACCGTCAAATATACATAATAGCTCATAAACTATATGCTTTAGATAAATTATTTGTGCCTCTGACATGACTCCTAATTGTTGCACTGCGGTCTGTTTCCCATCTTATCTTACGCGATTTGCATTTCGGATTGATTTCATCCATCTCTAACAATAATCAACAATTTTTTTTATCTAAGTCACTTCTTTTTTTTCCAAGTTATTTCTTTTTTTTGTTTAAATTACTTCTTTTATTCTTTTTAATTAAAAATTCCAAAATAGATTGGATTGAGGAGGGAAAATCAGAGATAATGGAATGAGCCTTTATTTCTTTTTCTTACAATTAAGAAAATGTAGCTTTGAACATATGGCTTCAAAGCAACAAGGAAAAGTGCTAGCTGAACTGGATTGGAAAATCTCTCTATATCTATATAAAGAAGAGTTCCGTCTTTCAAATAACATTAAAAAAAAAATCAGTTTGTCTTAGAGAATCAAATGATGATGGATCCATTTAAGTGATACTTACAAGTTTTAATATATTTTTACTATTGGCTAAGTATCATCTTAGAAATTGAAGTGAACATTTAGACCATCATATATATGATATGACATGAATATTCATTATAAATAAAATTGTCAACAATATGTTTCAATTTATAATAGATCAAATTTGAATTAGAAATCAATTAGAATTTTAAATAAAATATCAATAAAAGATCAAGTAATTTAAAAAGTGAAATCATTTGTATGTCATGATGTCTGATTTAGCAACTCTTTTTTTTGTGTGTATACAAAATATTGAAATGCGAAACTAATTGGCAAATTTCTTAGAATTTAAACTAAGATTCTTTTCACATTGCTAACGTCCAACGATACATTGTTGTTTAGTTGGGGAAAAAGAGAATGATTTTTAAAACCATATAAAAGGATAAACTTTATATTTAAGTGACTCCTTTTCTATTTAGAAAAATGATATTTGTAAATTTTTTCAATTTTTTAAAATACAATTAAGATAGTAGAAACTCTTAAACCCGAGATTAACGAATCATTTTGAGATGATTTCAATAGGTTTATATGTAGTGAATGCTTTTCTTTTTTAAAATTCACCAAGTTAGAAATTTTAATCTTTCATCAACTTATGCCAACGAAACCTTATCAATTTGTATCGCTTTTTTAGTTTAATTCGAATACTTTTAACATCTTAACTCTATCTTGTTTTTCTTATACGAAATAAAAATGAAAATGAAGTAATAGAATACGGTAGCTTTAATTGAACGGAAAACTTTATGTGTTTCAATTTTTTTGTGCTCATAATGTTGGAAACCAACCATGATTGAACATAGATACAACCGAAAATGAAATTTTCTATGATTTTCACTTGAATCTTGATAATTGACTAAATTGAATACAAACAAGAAACGTTGAGTAAGAAATCATATCTAATTTGCTTTTCCTGTTGAAATTCTTTTGAAAGTTCTTTCACTTGTCAAACCACGAGCTGTTTAATCGTCCAATCTTTAATGATATCTACAGAGCAACTTCTCAACACTTGAGAGGAAAATAGGTAGGAGTTCTAGTTCTATGATGCTTACTCCTATTTATAGAAAAAAAAACACATTAAGGTTTTAAATTTTTTATTAAAATTAAATTCCTTAATTATAATTAAAGTCATACTCTAATTATAATTAATTTAATTATAATAAAATCAAATATTTCATATTTAATTCCTAGAATTTCGTAAATTTTATAATTAAGTCCAACTTAATTAAAATTGATTTTTCTTTCACAAGCTACTCTTTAATGTGTTAGGTTGTTAATAAATTGACAATGATTATAAATTATAATTCTAATTCACAATTAGAATCAGATAAATTAAAATTCTTTTTAATTTATCTTTATTTCGTCAATTAAACAATTTATAATTATAGATCAAGTTTAATGTCTAGCAACATGTTATGACCATACAAATAACAGGAATGTTAAAGTGATTTCACTTAACTTGTCTATGCATATTTATGATGTATAATTTAATCATTTCATCATCCAATATTCCAATTAGATAGAGTATGGATACAGTGTCAAATCTTTTTATCCAATCATATTCATTCTTGATAATTAGTAATTGATTTGTAATGGATATTTAGAAACACCTTTTCAAATGTCAATTCACTCTGATTAGAAAATTTTATAAATCACTACTAACCAAAAACAATAGAATATTCTCTCTAATTACTTTAGAATGTTGAATTCTTTATTGACTTACTTAACTATCTCCATATAGTTCACATTGCATCCAAATACTAATGATTGAATTATCCTATGATAATTCATAAGTAGTATCAAAACACAATAATTCTCACACAAGATACCTTGGTAATATCAAGTCTAATGAATAATTATACAATTGTCCTTATGAAGAAATCTACAGACACATAAGTAATATTTCATTTGAGATTTTCATAGTCGGATCAATTTAGTGACTTATTCTCTAATAATCGCCCGTACATTAGTTTAAGTATCTCCATACTTTAATTTATGAGATCAATTATTTTCTTCGTAAAAAAGAAATATAATATGTGTTAGTTTTAACGTTTCAATAATATCCCGTTTTGATGAAACTATAACTAAAAACATTTACAAAAATAGATAAATGTAAATTGAATTTCACAATCATGATTTCATCATAATTTTAATTACACAGTAATTATTTCATGAATTTTAATTTTAGTATTGAAACATCAAATATAATTAATTTAATAAGTAAAGATAAATAATGTCTTTTGATTAATTAAATAATAATTTAATATTAGAACATCAAATTTAATACACAAATATAAAGAATGTCTTTTCATTAATTAAATAATAATTTAAATTGCAACTAATTGATTAGGGTATCAACTAACACATAATTCCATCCGACTTTGCATTTTATTATTGTTGGATAAGGTTTTCTATTGCTGTTTAATTTTTGAAATGATTTGAAAGGTAAATATACGTTTAAAAGAAGAGTTATATACATTGAAGCTTTGGCTATTTAACACTCTTTAAACTTATTGCCTATATTCCAAAGAGTTATGTTTTTAGTTTATAAAATGAAAAATTATCAAACATAATTTTAAATTTAGTTTAAAAATGTATAAATTACCGACATCTTTTTATATAGTATTATAAATTTTATTAGAATTTTTTATTTTAAAATATCTCGAAAACTTTTTCTATTGACTTGAACCTTTTTTCATAACACGTGAATTTTTGTTAACTTGACTTTTTACGACACAGTCACACCTTACAAGAACAATCACCTCAGGTGATTAGAAATTATAAATAGATTGATTTATTTACTTATACTAAAATGTAATAATATTTATAATATAACATATTAATTTATTTTATAAAAATATTATTATATTTATTAATTACTAATAACATTTACTAGTTTTAGTATGGTAATAAATTAAAATTAATTATCAAATTATAATAGGATCTTTGAAGTGTTAGAATTCTAAACCTTATTTGTCTAAATATTCTTAGTATTTTTATAAAATATGTTACAAAATTTAGTAATGTTCTTTTATCACCCCATTCACATGATACATGCAATATCAATACCTTTTTCTATTATATATCTTTTATATTTGAAATTAGACATAATGTTATTATTTACATATAGTCATTCGAGTGAATTTAACCCATTTACTTAAAATGATCACTTCATCGTGGCTTTTGTAGGCAAAGAGCTCCTTTCCTAATAGTAATGACGAACCTCCACGGGAGGCATTTCGACTAGAAGCTATAAAGTGGTCGGTTGAGACGGAGGCATCATCATCAAAAATAGTATAAACATTTCAATGCTTCCCTTATTAAACTTTTACTGCTCCATTTCCAACTCCGTTTGCTCATGCTACTGCCACCTGACACATTGGGAATAATATAAACTACACCAATGCGTTGAAGCCGAATAAAACTTCTGCAAACTGTACATGTGGTCATCCATGACCTACCAGCAATGTATTTAATTATCTTCTCCAGTGTCATTACCTTTATGCATTTACGCTTGGTTAGGGCCTTCCATCCCTTTCTCTTCTCCTGAAAGATAAGTTATTTTATAACAATGTATCTTAGAAAGCTCGAAGGGAATAAAGGGCACATGACTTAGTTTATTTTTCTTGTAATTTATAAGTTTCCCCTTTGTATTATATGTATGCCACATTCACATCGATGTTTCCTATTGCAGTCCAATTTGATAATTACTTGTATTCAAGGGCACACGACCCTCTTTCAGCGTCCAACGCTTTATTCATCTTAGCACTTATTGAAAGGTAGGCCTGAATTGGACTTCAATTTGCACAAGAAGCCTAAAAATATAGCAACATGAATCACATGATTCTGGAAGCAAGCGCTTGAAGCTGTCAATGAGTTCAAACAAAGCCACTATGTATTAATTTGAAGAAAAACTAACCGTCTGGTCTAGATATTGCTCTTAGATTGAAAGGGGCACAGTATCCGGAAAAGTGTCATCAATCTTCCATCTACTCACTAAATAATTAGGTATGATTAGGTTTTGTACTAAACTTTTATCTACAAAATTGCAATTAAACAATTTTCAAAAATTTAAATTAAAAATATCAAATTAAAATTATAAAATAGTTGTAGATTTAATTAATCAAATCAAATTTAGTCAATATAATAGATAAAATAAATAATAAAATATACAAATTACTTATAAAGAAAACAACATAGGATTTTCAAATTTTTAAAAAATATTTCAAAAGCTTGAACCAATTCAATTTATTGGTTTTTGGTTCAACAAAGAAACTAGTAATTAAATATTGATCCATATTTTTGACTCAATGTAAATGGATTATTTAGTGATTTCAATCAGACTAAATCTGGTCCATTCTGTGACACTAGTTTTTAAGTTATGGTAGCAAGTGTGACTTAATCAAGTTCTAATAATAGAGTATGATTAAACGCAGAACTGAAAATGAGTATCAAAGATGAAAGGGTGTACTATAAAATAATAGGATTTTTTAATGTCGTACTTTGTCACCAATACTTCTATTACAATTGGTTTATGAATAGTGCCTTTGATAGGGTAAATAACATTCTAACTTATCTTTTGATGTAGAGGATCCACTCTTGGTGATAATCACAGAGCATACAATAAGTAAATATATACACTCAAGTCTAGCTCTGATACCACTTGTTAGGACTTGGACATAGTAGGGCCGCAGCTAAAATGAAACTAAAAGTATTGAAGATAAAATAAACATATAGATTTTACATGAAAAATTGGTAAAAACCACAAGCAAGGATGAAAGAATTTACTATTGAAAAAATTGGAGAATTACAAAGAGAAAAATTAGACTCTCAAAACATACAAAATATTTTCTCTCTTTTCACTCACTCTTGTTTCTTTTCTCTGCTAATAGGATGTGCCTACTATTTTTGACAATTCTCTCACTTGAAGATTTGATTAAAAACTAATAAGATCTTCACACTATTCTTTCTACCTTGTCTTTTCATGTTACTTACGTCTCTGTTAGGTCACAAGAGGATCGACACCATATAAATTTGTCAACGTTGATTACTTTTGTCATAAAATCCGCTAGGTTGTCCATGGTATGAATCTTTTATATATCCACTATTCCTTCTTCCATTTTCTCACGAATGAAGCAGTATTAGACTCGAATGTACTTTATTTTTGAATAAAAAGCTGAATTCTTTGTAAGATGCAAAACACTTTGACTGTCACAATACAGAGTAATATTATCTTATTTATACCCAAGTTCTGTCAACATCTTCAACCACATTGCTTCTTTACTGGCTTGTATAATTGCTACATATTTTGCTTCTGTTGTTGACATAGTCACAACTGACTGCAGTTTTGAAACTTAAGTCATAACCCCTCCAGCTAATGTGAACACATATCTAGTAGTGAATTTACTTTTGTCAAGATCGCCAGCATAATTAGCATTAACATATCATCTGACAGTAAAATCTGATCTTTCATAACATAATGCAACATGTGAGGTTCCCTTGATATATCTAAGAATCCTCTTAACTATATTCTAGTGGTCTCGACCAAGATTTGTCATGTATCGACTAACCACTCCCACTGCATGTGCAATATCTGGTCTTGTACAAATTGTAGCGAATATCAGGCTCCCCACTGCTAATACATGCGGTATTAGAGACATCTCCATCCTCTATTCTTCATTGTTAGGACTCATACTTAAAGATAACTTGAAATTAATAGGAAGAAGAGTATAAATTGGCTTACAATCTTGCATATTGAATCGCCATAAGATCTTCCTTAAATAATTCTTCTAAGAAAGCCAAATCTTCCTATTATTTCTACTTAGTGGATTTGCATCCCTAGAATCTTGTTTATCGGTCCTAAGTCCTCCATTTCAAATTCCCTAACTATTTGTGCCTTCAATTCTTTGATACGATCATTGTTGGGGCCTGTTATCGATATATCATCCATATACAATATCTAAACTATAAAGTCATCTTTATCAAACCTCTTAAAATACGTATAGGGGTCTACATTTAGTTTGCTATGTCCAAGGCTTACGGTGAAGGAATCAGATCTCTTATACCAATATCTCAGCGCCTACTTTAAACCATACAGAGATTTGTTCAATCTATAAACCAAGTTCTCTATCTCTTTTTCTTCAAAACCTTCTGGTTTGAGCATATAAATTTCTTCTTCAGGATCTCTATAAAAAAATGTAGTTTTCATATCCAACTGCTCAAGATGCAAGTCAATGCCTTCTTTCTGAGTATATCCTTTTACTACCAATCTAACACGATATTGCTCCACTTGATCTTGTAAACCCATTTATTACCAATAGGCTTTCTTCCTTGCGGTAATGACACTAACTCCTATGTCTTGTTCTTATGAAGTGCTTCAATTTCTTCTTGCATTACTATCATCCACTGAGATATATCTGAACTATTCATTGCGTCTTGAAGAGTTGATAGCTTCCCGTCTTTAGTTAAAAAACAGTATGCAATATTGGCTTCTATAATATAGTCTGAATGTCAGCTCGAGGCTCTTCTTATGGGAGTTGATATCCGAGTATCTGGAACATCATATTCAATTAGTTCTTGCTCTTCGTGCTCTGGTGCAACTTCAGAAGAAACATTTTGATCAACTTCCCTATCCATTTGTACTATTGTAGTTTCTGGATTCTCTTGTATAGTGCCAACATTTTCTTCTTTCTCTTGATCCTTATCTTCCATGAAGATAACATCCCCGTTGATAATAATCTTGTGAGCAGTGGGATCCTACATACGATACCCCTTCACACCTTCAACATACCCTGAGAAAATGCATCTTCTAGATTTTGAATCCAACTTTGTAGTTTCTAGGGTATTGAACATCAATACGCAGGAGTTTCAAATATATGGACGTTGGAATCTTCCACTAGTTTAGCAGTCCACATCTCCATCAACATCTTCAACTCAATTGCAGTTGATGGATCTTGATTCACCACATAACAGACGGTATTGACTGCTTCTGGCCATAATTTCTTATCTAAGCTTGCAATTCTCAACATCGCTCTTATTCTTTCTAACAGAGTTCTATTCATCCGCTCTGCCACTCCATTTTGTCGAGGAATGTATGCCGTCGTGAACTGCCTTTTGATACCTTCTTGCTTGCTAAATTCATTAAATTCTTTACCTTATATTTTCCTCCATTATCTGACTGCAAATATTTGATCTTCTTATCAGATTCGAGTTCCACTCGCGCTTTGTGAAATTTAAAGACTGAAAAACATATCTGCTTTCTTTTTAATAGGAAATACCCAACATTTTCTCGAATAATCATCTATGAATGATACAAAGAAATTTGCTCCTCCTAGGGTCGTAAGTGGTGCTTGCCATACATCATAGTGAATCAATTCTAGAATTTCTTTGCTTCTAAACTTTGATGTGTTGAATTTCAATTGATGCTGCTTATTCACAATACAATGCTCACAGAAGGGTAGTGGAACCTTTGTAAGACCTGAAAGTAGATTCTTTTTTGCACGTATCGTCATTACTTGTTTTGACATACGTCTACGCATTTTATGCACGTCAATGCAGATTTGTCATCTGAACTAGTTATCGCAACAATCATAAATACCAGTACTCCTTTAATCACTTTCAAGATCTTGTTTCGAATCTCAAATTTGAAACCGAGATCATCCAATTGTCCTACAAATAACGAATTCTTCTTCAAGCCTTTCACATGTCATACTTTTTCAATAGTCTAAATTGTATCATCATACAACTTTAACTTGATGGTGCCAATACCAACGATCTTTAAAACTTGATCATTACAATTGTATACAAATCCTTCAGAGACAGATTCATACTGATGGAACCATTCTCTTCGAGAGCTCATATAAAAGTAGTTGCTAAATCAAACAAATAGACATAAGCAAATATTCTCTTTCCTCCAATAGTTGTTGCTACTTCACAAACCATTATGCTTCCATCATCTGAAGTGCTTGAAATGTTTCCTTGAGGAACATAATCTTTCTTGTTTAGATTCCTTCAATTATTTTTTAGGTGACCTTTATTGCCACAATTGTAGCATTTATAGTTTTTCTTACTCTTATATTTTGATCTACCATGATTGTGACTCCTATTTGGACCACATTCTATTGATCTATCTCTCATCAATGCCAAGGCCTCCGTTTGTTGTGAATTTGCCAGCCTGTTTTCCTTACTTTTGCACGGATTCTCTTCTTCTAGAATAGTTGCTACAATAATGTCGAAGACTAGAGTATGTGTTCTTTGTTAAATTTATGATGAGTTGATTGTATGATTCTGGTAGACTTTGAAATAAAAGGTCTACACGTTCATCTTGTTTATATTGTGTGCCCAAAAGATATGAGTTGAAAAAATATAGTATTTAAAGTATTTAAATGCTCCATCATCGAAGTAGATTCCGCTATGCGTAAAGTGTATAGTGTCCTCTTCAGAAAATTTTTTGTGTGGAGTGATTTGACCTTATATAATTTTGTGAGATGATCCCATATTTCCTTTGCAGTCATCTTTTCCTTTATACTGGACAATACTCCATCAGCTAAAGTTAAGTGAAGATCTCTTCTATCTCATTCCACTTTTTATTTGTGACTCTAGCTGGTCGTTCACTAATGGCCGTCAGATAATTATCTTTTTTAAGATTGCCTTTATTTTCAGCTTCTACAGTAAGAAATTGCTTTTGTTGAATTTTTCAATGTTGTATTTTGCTGCCATTACTTCTATCTAGACCTGGCAAACAGGCGGGTGGTCCGGGTATGGGTACGGGTTTCACGGGTACGGGTCTCACCGGTACAGGTTCGCGGGTAAATTTATAAAAACGGGTAATGATTTTGAAAATTCATACCCTGCCTAGCGGGTATGGGTAGACCCGCGGGTTACCCGCTATATTTTTTTTATTTTTCATTTTTTAAATTTCAATTAATAAACTTATTCAACAAGTTTAAATTTTCATTAAATGGGCGTATTTTGCGTGTTTAAA